>MJUU01026306.1:4558-57277 GCA_002080025.1 Modiolus philippinarum
GGGTATGAAGAGATCGATGTGTAAAATTTTTCAAATACTCATTCCAAACATTTTGATGACATTTCACCTATTTAAGATCCCGATTTTACTTGTTGCATTGTTCCGGCTTTATATTTCATCCTGTTAGCACGTCGAGCTAAAGAATCTGTCCTCAGTGTGTGCATAAAGGATGTCGGTTATATAACCTTCATTTTATTTATATGTATAAATCACTTTTAATATATTTACATGCATGTCTTCAGTAGATATACATAATGTTAAAACAGCGGAATATTTCCGACCGTAAGTTTTTATTAATATAATTGCTTTTATTATTTTTTCTTTTATTTATTTAACAGCATAACAAGGAATTAAAATCCTTATTAATTCCATTTGTATTCATGCTGATATATTTTTTTTAACAATTAGGAAATAGATTAATTATTTATACCCTCGCGCATGGTTTCAGTCCTTCCGTTCGTTCGTTGTGGCGACAACTCCTTCGAGACCACTAAGGAGAATTCAATAATAATTTCACACAATGTTCATAACATATTGCCATTTGATTTCATTTGATTTTTTTTCTTATTATTTCTGTTATTTAATTGGGAGCGGAGGGTACAAATGAGTGAGCTCAGTTTTAATAATAATATTCCTAGTTTTATTGTAGTATGTCTAATACAATGTACATGTATTTCCATGAAAAATTTTGAACAATTTTATTTGTTTTCTGTAAAAGTGACCACATAATAAGGAAAACCATTAAGACAAACGACAATATGGAGAACACAGTCAACCAAACACAGAACATTTTATGAAAGCCGTCATGTATTCAAAGATTTATCCTGTTGCAAATTCAATTTAGGATATATTTTATACATGTTCTTAGCATTCAATAGAGACTTAACCTTTCACAATACTTGGATTCAGCATTGATTGATTAATTGATTGATTGATTGAATAATTGATTGATTGATTGATTGGACAGTGTTAATTTCGGAAAACAGATTTTCTGTTCTATCAGACCGAGAACAAGTTGGTCACTTCAAATATGTTAAACTAAAAAAGATCTTTTAAGTCTCTATTGAATGCTAAGAACATGTATAAAATATATCTTAAATTGAATTTGCAACAGGATAAATCATCTTTGAATACATGACGGCTTTCATAAAATGTTCTGTGTTTGGTTGACTGGGTTCTCCATATTGTCGTTTGTCTTAATGATTTTCCTTATTATGTGGTCACTTTTAAAGAAACAAATAAAATTGTTCAAAATTCTTCATGGAAATACATGTACATTGTATTAGACATACCACAATAAAACTAGGAATATTATTATTAAAACTGAGCTCACTCATTTGTACCCTCCGCTCCCAATTAAATAACAGGAATAATAAGTAAAAAAAATCAAATGAAATCAAATGGCAATATGTTATGAAGATTGTGTGAAATTATTATTGAATTCTCCTTAGTGGTCTAGGAGGAGTTGTCGCCACAAAGTGTATACCTCTGTGCGAACGAACGGAAGGACTGAAACCATGCGCGAGGGTATAAATAATGAATCTTTTTCCTAATTGTTCAAAAAAAAAAATATCAGCATGAATACAAATGGAATTAATAAGGATTTTAATTCCTTGTTATGCTGTTAAATAAATAAAAGAAAAAATAATAAAAGCAATTATATTAATAAAAACTTACGGTCGGAAATATGCCGCTGTTTTAACATTATGTATATCTACTGAAGACATACATGTAAATATATTAAAAGTGATTTATACATATAAATGAAATGAAGGTTATATAACCGACATCCTTTATGCACACACTGGGGACAGATCCTTTAGCTCGAAGTGCTAACAGGATGAAGTATAAAGCCGGAACAATGCAACAAGTAAAATCGGGATCTTAAATAGGTGAAATGTCATCAAAATGTTTGGAATGAGTATTTGAAAAATTTTACACATCGATCTCTTCATACCCCGCACAAACCTCCCTCCACCTAAAAACCAGATTCCTGTATAAACTGGAAGACTAAATTTTGGTCCGGAATCAAGTATATAAAATCTTCAAAATTTCCTCTGAAAACCGGACCTTCCATCATCGGTGTTTGGACTGAAAAAAAGCGAATACATAACCTTCGAAAGCCGGCTGAACCTCTTAAAACCAATTAGACCAGTTTCAGATGTTCCCCTGCAATATTTCTTGATTTTACAGTACCAGTTACATGTGTTTATACACCAATGCACAAACAAATTCTTTGTATTCAATTTGCTGTTATTGCACGGATTATTTCCAAGCGGAATATTTTAGGGCATGTTTACTTTGTAACGTTATCAGTTATAGTAAAGTAGGAAAAGGAGTAAGGACAAAATTAATTAAAGGTTAGGAATATAGACTTTGTTCACATAAAATGAATATCGACTACTTTAAAACATCTGAAACATTAGAATAATGATTGCAATCGATCACCAACGGGATTCATTACAATTAAATCGATTGTAATTGATTCCATCTATTCACATCAGAGCAGAAATCATCTCTATAAAAGTCGATTTTTTTGGAACACGGTTTCTATTATACTCTGGAACTCGACTGCAATCGATCTTTCCATAGTATGAACTGACTGGAGTCGATCGCGATCGATTCAAAATGTGCAAGTTTGAACAGGGTCATAGTTGAATCCTTTGTCACCATGCACGAACGACGTCTTAGGAACGCCAATATTGTTATGCATTTTACTCATCAAATAAACCACCCACAATTAGACTTAGATGCAGTCTATCCAAATTAAGATCGTTTCATATTTTAAAGCATCCGAATCGATTACGATTGACGTTCTCCTTGGAAAAAATTCGATCGATAGCTTGCTTATTGCAAAGCACATGACTCCATCACAATGGATCTCACTTGTTCAAACCAAAGGTGTTATCACCTATATTTGAATTTATCTTTTTGAGACCAACAATTTTGGTAGAGCGGCAGAGACCACATATTTCAAATTTAAATTACCCACATACCCTATTCGATAATTATACTTTTTTGAAAAGCTTAGGTAGTAGTAGAGGGAGGACGTCTTGAACACTTTTGTCGTGGCGCATTCTTTGTAAAATACTTTAAGGCTATTCATTTTTTTCCACCCGATTTGGATGGACTTTTTGACCAATTTCCAGCTGCTATGAAGGTCTTATTGACGAGGTGCGAATGTACTTAAGTGTGTCATTGACCTTGCAGCCTCGTCCCGTATGTCTCGCTTGAGCTTTGGTCTCACTTTCTAAGGTGTTGTCTTACCATAAGCTTTTGTCTCGCCCTGCCTTTGGTGAATTTGGTCTCGCCTCAAACTCTGTCTAAGATGCGTTTATCTTCGATCTTGTCCCTAACCCTACCCTTAAACTTTTATCTTGACCTATAGTCTTTTCTTTTGTCTTATTATCTTAGCCTATTCCCTCATCTTAGCTCTAACCATGACCATAATCTAACCCAAGTCATTGTGTTTTATATGTCGTGTTCTCTAAACCATAGCTTAACTTCTGTGTTTCCCAAAACTTTGTTGTTCTTGATCTAAGTTTCCATCCTAACCCTAGTAATTTGGTGTTTGCATGCATTATGTTGTTTTCTCTCAATTCTTTTATACCCGTTTCCTGATTTTGTTGTCTTTTGTTTATGACTAACTTTAACCATCCGTTCTTGCAATTTTTCTGTACCTCTATTTATGATTATTTTTCATTTTTTGACTGCTTTTCTTATTTTCAACTTATTATCTTTCTTTATCCAACCTCAAACCCTAACCTAAGTTGCTATGACAACTTTATTTTTTTTTGTTCTTGTTTTATTTGTTTATGTTTACTTTACGTGCCACATACTATCTTGCAGATAAAGCAGCCAATAATGTGGTCGTTGTTTGACGTAAGTATTACATTGAGGTGCTTCGGAATGAAATTACCAATTCTAGTACATTTCAAGCTACCACGTCAACAGAAACACAAATAATTGATGATCACATGATAGCTACATCTGTACTTAAAGCAACTTCTGATTATAAAAGCACTCCTACTATGTATTGGCTTCCTAAAGTACACAAAAATCCTTTCAAATTTCGTTTTATTTCGGCATCAAGTAAATGTTCACCTACACATATTTCTATTTTATTGACCAGTGCACTTACTACCATAAAAAATCTCGTCATCAACTTTAGCAACAAATGTTATGAATACAGTGGAATTAACTACTTTTGGAGTGTTAAAAAGTCGGTGGAAGTTTTGGAAAGATTTCGATCTGTTAATGAAGCATACATCTCCGTCGATAGCTATTATTTTTCTTACCTTTATACTACATTACCGCATACACTCATCAAAGAGAAATTTTCGTATTTGATCAAATGGTCCTTCAAAAAGTCAGGATGTACGTACATTTGTTACAATACATTTAAATCGTATTTCAGTGACGAAAAACATGACAAATATACAAACTGGACTTGTCAGGATATGATAAAAGCATTAAATTTTCTTCTTGATAATATTTTTGTTCTTTTCGGTGAAACAGTCTATCGCAAAACTAGGTATTTCTATGGGTACCAACTGTGCATCTCTCAAAGCAGATTTATCTCTTTATTGCTACGAGTCACAATTCATGGCAAAAATTCAAAAAGACCCTTCTAAACAGCATTTAGTGGATAAATTTAACAATACATATAGATATTTGAACGATATTTTGGCTTTAAATAATCCTGAATTTTCTAAATTTACAAATGAAATTTATCCTGCAGAACTTACTTTAAATAAATCCAATAGCAGCAATGATTATACTCCTTTTCTTGATCTTGATATATCAATAAATCAAGGAAAGTTAAACACTTAGGTTAATGATAAAAGGGATGATTTCTCCTTCCCTATAGTCAATTTTCCCCATCTCGACGGCGATGTTCTGTTAGCCCCTTCTTACGGGTCTACATTACACAACTTGTTCGATATGCACGAGTATGTACTGATGTTTCTGATTTCAACGACCGAAATCTTTGTCTCACTGAAAAACTTCGGCATCAAGGGTTTAGATATCATAAATTGATAAAAACATTCTCTAAATTTTATTATAGATACATTGACTTATTAAGAAAATTTGGTTCTACATGCAGGGCATTTCACATCCAAACTTTTGTGGAATTATCATATACGAAGCGCATAAATTCAAAAATTGTCCTTCCAAACTTATTAATCCGTTGAACAAACTTATTCATAAAGGATATAAATACAGCATTGTTGTTAAATCTTTACTTCTGGCTTTTGTTTTTGGCAAAAATATTGATCATCTCCTAAATGCTTTACACCATAACTAAATTTAAACATTTTTTTTCATATTGGCAGTATTTGGCATTGCACAATATCATGTTCTTCTTTCATAATTGATGATGCTGTTATACCAAATCTATTTAGAAGTATTTCAATTGAAACTTCATGTGTAAGAAGGCTTGATATCATAGTCAACGGAAATTATGTCCTTAGCTAGCTGTCAGTAACTGCGAGCATTTGTCCGGACAGTACCTGTGTTTATTGTTTTCGTGTTTTATTTACTTCATTGTAAGGGTACTTGTCTTGATAAGTTGGGACTTTTTTCTAGTTTGATTTTTACTGTGAGTCTTTTTGTGTATTTATTTTTAGCCATTCACCACACATAGGGAGAGGGTTTGGATCCATGAATAGTTTAACCCCACCGCAATTTTTGCGCCTGTCCCAAGTCAGGAATATGTTGGTTATTGACTTGTCCTTATCTTCTCATAAAATTTTAGTTTCTTGATATTTGGGTTATTGGATGTGGTTTGTTTCCATTGATTTATTTACTGTTTTACATTTTTGGGGCCATTTAGGGCTTGCTATATGGTGTAAGGTTCCTCACTGTGTTGAAGACCGTATGGTGACCCTATATGGTTTGTTTTGTATCGTTTTAACCTTGATATGGGATGTTGTCTCCTTGACATTTACCCAATTTCCTTTCTTTTTCATATTTACAGTGATTAACATCAATACGGTAATATACAATAATCAGTCATGATGATTCTTTTGTCAAACACTAGTCTGTAATCTTTACTTTGATGGATGGATAGTAGTCTCTTCTGGTAACTTTTAATTTCAAAATTAAATTATCAGTAATGGTCTTCACATCGTCTCTTTTATTAGTGACTATATGTTTTATCGTATAAAGTTAATGGCCAGAGAGTTCATGTAGTAAAGGCTGATTCTTCGCACTTTAGATATGGTGGTATTCATGTTCTTAGCAGGTCTGACTAATTTGCAAGCGTAGTTTTTGGGTCCCCCAGTCACAAACTCTATGACTTACGAACATGGACGTCTGATATCTAGATTATATGACAAACGACGTGATGATTTTTGACTTTTTCCTTTCTATGCAGCAATATACCTACATGCCCAGTATGTGGAGTATATATTTCACAATTAATTCGTTACTGTAGAGCGTGTAGTACATACAGTGACTTTGTGGAAAGAGCAAAAGCACTGTCACAAAAACTGGTGAGTCAGGGATGTGTTCAGCTGTTATTACTTTCGTCCCTTCAGAAATTCTATGGCCGTCACCACGACATCAGATAGATATGAATTGTCAGTGTCACAAATGAAAACTGACATTTTCAGCTAGATTCACGTCTTCCCGGATTTGACATTATCGGTTTTGACTTTACCCTGGATTGACCCACTGACAGTGCTAGAGTGACGGGTGCTATATACAGAGCAGGACATGCTTACCTTTCCGAAGCACCTGATGTCAGTCTGCTTTTTTGAGAGTTCACACTGTTAGTGCTTTAGTTTTTTATGTTGTATATGTAATGTTCGTGTGTTTTGTGGGCATGCGGTGTCTTTGGTTTTCCGTATTCTGGTGTTCTTGCTTTTGCCTTGTCTCTGGACTTTGATTTATGGAATCTTGCGCTTTGTTCCTTCGGTGTGTTATGTCGTACTCCATCCGTAAGATCTCCTAGTAAGTAGTCTCCTAATTCGGGTTTCTACTCTCAAGGTTGAGATGTTTAAGCAATAGAATCGGTATCGGCGTATAAGGTTCGCCTGTCCAACTTCTCCAAATAACTATACAGTTTTAAACGGGCTTGTGCGGTTTTATAAGCAGCAATGACGACATTAGTACGAACGGAGTCTTCCTCAAACTCTTCTTCATACTGGTATCTAAATTCAACCATCTCATTATTGACGAGATAAACACTGATGACGAAAATTTGGTTACTGGTAAATATATCAAAATTGTCCACAGGTTCACTCACATATTTGATTTGGGGTAAATTGCTTCTTTGTCCGAGTTTTCTCCAAAGGCTATTTACATAAGTTTAGCTTATGATCTCAATCCAGGATTTTTCTTAATGTTATTATAGTCTAGGAGCATACCCTATTTTCATGGTAGTTTCGAATATACTTCAACTTGTTATTATTGTTGATTGGTTTCAGCACAGGTTTTACATAACGTTAATAATAACTTGTTGATCTTCGCTGGTAGTACTGGAATGTAGAGTCATATGGGTGGGATCACTTGACATTTGATTTATCCTTCGCAGTATGGAATATCAGTGAAGTTGTCGGTAATAATGTGTGGATGTCCAATAGGATTTTTAACAATTTTATTAATGTAAGGACATAAAGACGTCACATCGTTATAATCAATGAATCCACCATTCGACGAATCTTTGTACAGCGTAAATGTTTCTTTACGCTGTACAAAAAATGTTTCTTTACGCTGTATGTCTTCCACCTTAAAAAGAATCTCTGGGTTCAAAAAGAGTGATCGTCTGGGATTGTTGAAGAAAGTGTCTTAATTCATCATTGTCTTGAACCTCTTTATAAAAGATCTCCTTCCTATTAACCTATGTAGATATACTGGGAAAGTTTCGCGGCGCAAATTGACAGGATTGTTAACTATTGACTTCAATAATAGAAAAGTATATTCGCGCTTCCATTCCAAACGCGAAAACCGCAAAAATAAAACTGCCGCGAAAATTTCCCGGTTTACAGTAACCTTGATCTTCCAAATACCGTTTTTTTCCAAAGTACGTTGATGTAAGCCGCACATAGTCATGTCGTTGACGGGATTAACGATAGTAGCCCTATAACAGTGTAAACATCCATGCCAGAACATTCCATTGAATTCTAATACATATTTTCCGTTTTCGTTCTCGTAGTATCCATCAACTTTGTAGGGTCCAATATATTATTCACCTCAATTTTCTGAGTGATGTATGCGGACTTCCTCCTTTTCCGATAGTTATTTGAACCACTGCATGGCTTTCACTGAATATTTCTCATAAGGGCGGTATCCGTGTGCAGGAAAAATACCGAATAACTTCAGGCTGAAGAAATTTCTGTCTATAGACCAAATAACAGGCAGACGCTATTGTGATACATTGTTGGAATGGATCGATTCCTCCCTGTCCGTCAGTAGATGACATCTGTAGAAACAATTCACGAAATTTAAGACAGGCTCTTCTCAAAATATCCACATCAGATCTGCAGTAACTCAGTAGTTCGTTTTGGAAATGGAATGGTTGTTGGTAATGGCTTCGTACCATTGATAGAAGGTGTCTCTGTCTTTAGGTTTTACTCTATTCTATTCTGATAAAATCTCACATCGGGAAGATGTTCAAGTATGGTGGTTTGATTGGTCTTCGTGTTGAACAAGTGTGGGAAATATCCTTTCTTCAGTTCCGTCAATCAAAACATCTTGGGTAGTTCGGCTAAAGCCACGGGTTGATAGAATCTATCATTCGTATTCAACATTCGGGTACTTCGATGAACATGTTCTTGGTTCCATTGGCCGTGATCGTTGGTTTGACTCCGTGCTGATACAAATATCCTAGTATGGGTAACGAATCATACCCTTTAAAGTTATGTGCAATAACAGTAGCTCCACTGTTGACACCGGAAAACAACCATTTAAAAAGTCATCAGTTGTGTTGGGTCCAGCGAATATTATTTCGTTTCTTCCATATATTTGACACATACTGTCGTTATCCACGCTTTGATCCATGCATATTGAACATACTTTATGTACAACACATAAATTAGGCTTGTGTTCTAACGCTCCACACGTCGATGTTTTACAATGAGTACACCTACCATTGTCGTCTGGTGAATATCCTTCATCACACTGAATCTTATCATCTTGAGTGCAATCAAAATCAAAGAAAATAAAAGTCTGCTTCTTCTGTTCATTTTTGTTATTCACGGGTAACATAAAACACTTATGCCCCGTTGGCTTGTAATCTTTACATATTTTACAATAGACTTTTACACAAGTATGATCTCCCATACGTTTATCACGGTTTGTCCACAGCTCTGGCATTTATAATACGTAGTAGACATTGAGTTTCACGCCTACGTAATCTGTACATCTTGCTACAACATTACAAACAATTCAAGCAGCATAATATGTTCATAATATGAAGTAGTTTACAAGAAAAGACAATCGAGACCGTCATGAAAAAAAAATACAGTGATGACAGTCACTTCCCCTGCAGTAGACGAGTTTCCAATTGGTGAATTTTCCCGGAAACTTTCACAGGATAGATTTGCGGACGTGACAATGTTACGTGACGCAATTTAATCCAATTAGGTCATCGAGGCAATTCATTCATGAAATGAAATTGGAAATTCGTGTGGGTTATTATATAGAAACCAAGATAGCCTGTATGAGCAGGAGAATGAAAAACACCAGACAGGAGCTGGATTACCTCGTCAACCTATTGATCTAAGTCAACCCAATCAACATTACATCATTGAAAAGGGAAGGATACCAGAATGCCTCGTTTTAATACAGAATCCAAGGAATACCATGTCACGTTCAATGATTTAAATGTCAACACTATTCCAGAAATTTCAAAACACTACAGATTGTATCAGACGCAACAAGCGGGATGAAAGAAGGAGATTTATTTCAAGTGACACTCGAATGTCCGGATTTAGAGTTCCCTGTCAGATTAGCCTTCATGAAAGTCGGACAAATAACATTAGAGCCCTTGCTGTCAGAATTGGAAAAAAGTTTTTCAATCTAATTAACAGTTTACCCTAGACCAGGGTGTTAAGCTGAATGTGACACATGTGAAATTACCAAATGGTGGAGTCTAAAAAAAGTGCAACTATGTGGACGAGAGATTTTTGAAAGAAAAACAATGTTTCATTCGAATTCTGAACAACGATGGTTTAAGCTGTGACAGGGCCAAAGTAACAGCAAAAGCACGACTCGATGGTCACGAAAAATGGGACTCGATTCTTCAAGGACGAAATATTCAGAAAGAGTTGGCCGTTGCATTGCATGAAAAAGCCAGAGTACCGTTAATATAATGTGGAATCGAGAAAGTCAAACAGTTCTAGAATTTTCTAACTGACTACCAAATACATGTGGTTGCGAAGAAACATTTTAATGGTATTATTTGCCATGGACCCTCAACTGAGAAGAAAATATGTTTGTATTATCATGATAACCATTTTGACGTTATAACCAGTGTGGCTGCTTTCTTGAGTCGCAGTTACTATTGTACTGATTGTCATAAAGGGTATGATCATCAAGAAAAACACGTGTGCAACAATGATGATGTTGTAGAACGTATCAGTATTTCATTCTTCAAAACAGCATTTAAACATTTCTACATTGATGAATGAACAAAACTTCTTAGCAAATCTTTTTTTTTGTCAACTGATAAATCCGAATCGTTATGATTAGATCAAGACGTTGATGTACTGTAGTCCTTGTAGTCGTGAAAGGCCATCGGTAATGTGTCTCTGGATTATGGACGATGCTTGACGTCGAAGTCGAATGACACCAGACCAGCTCTCATAGACTAACTTCATTATCTTAGATTTCGGTAAACTTTCGTCCACGAATGTTATCTTCGAATTTCTTTCACTGCCAGCTTCAATGTAACAAATTCAAATTTGTCGATGGCAATTTGTTTCTGAATTACAGTGACCCAACTAGAGTAGGCAATAACGTTTTGGTTCCGTGATGGCACTGTTGCACATTTACGAGCTTGATTTTTAAAATCTAAAATGTCAGCTGTTATCTTGTACCTCATTTTGAAGAATACGGTGTTGTTTCTTTACCCATGTTCTTTCCTTGGCATTTCCTTAATGGCGTGTGCTTAAGTTAATTCAGTGGTCCGGCGAAGTTTGAGAACAAACAAATGAAGAAGTCTTTATCAACTTACATGTGTAATATAGTAGTACCCCACAAAATAAAGAAATTATCGTTCTGCATTTGGTGTAATTGGTTCTTGACAGTTAGGTAGGGGTTGGTTTATTGTATAACAAAATTATTGACTCGCTTCATGAAATGGCTGCAATTTTTCAGGTGATAACTTGAATACACATTTTGTGGGCCATTCAAAGATTATATTTATTGATGCGTGTGTTTTTCATGTGTGATGGAAAGACATGGTAAGCAAATGGAGATGTTGACGTCAAAGTATATCCTCCATTAGTCGTTAATATTTTGCAGGGCTCTGTGAAGGTCCAAATGCCATTCGACTGAAATTAAAGAATTAGATTCAGTCGAGTGCTTCTTGCCTTGTGTAACTGACGCTTCGGGTCTGATATGACAGTCTAGGAATGATACCAGGGCCGATATTGAAAAGTACATGTTATAATCTATATTTATGGCTTCTTAGCAGATCTAGGTCAGCAATCCATGGAAGCACATCCCAGTCTTTGATGGTACGTTGATCTAATAGATGAAAGTAAATAAACAAGCGTAGCTTTCCGTCTTTCTTCTAAAACAATACAATATTTGAACACCGTGTAAGACGGGGGGAGGGGGTAATGGGAGGCTTGTGTTGAATCAACAACAAGAAGTCTGTTATTGATGATGGTTTTTCACATTTTTAGAGGTATTTTACTGAGGGACAAGTTAATTCGGAAGTGATTAGCGAGATCTTCAACTGAATTTTTCCCGTTTATTTTTTTTAACTAGTTCTCAATCGGATTTTAATTTGTGACGTTGTTATATCTAGAAAATTAACTCACATATATAAATTTTGAACATGTATGAAAAAACAACATAAAGTACAACAAAGTCAATCATTAATCGAGCAATGGCGAATTTCCCTGTTAGACATAATAAATCAAAAGCATGGAATCTAGAAACAAATCAGGCAAATGAGGGATGGGTTGATAATGATCGTTATGATTCTTCTAATGCAATTCACACGAGTTATGCGAACATGATATTCAAAGCATAAATTGAAAAACATGGAAATCAGTAATGAGTCGTAAAATGTACTTAGAATGGGTAATGTTCGGAACTTCTGTCAGTCCAGGATGTGTACAGTTCAGTAATCTATTAGCGGGAACATATCTACATATATCATTAATGGTGAATAAAAGGATATGGAGTAAATGCACATGAGACAAAGTCTCTACAAATACATGGTAAAAAACAAGCAAAGAAACAACGCTTTTATTGTTTTTCTTCATCTTGAAGTCACCATCTTTAATATTTTACGAATGGATATGGAGTAAATGAACATGAGACCATAACACATATGTTAACTCCAACTGCAATAATTTTAATGAGCTGCATGGCCATTTCGGAAATCTATTCCCCATCAGCAGCACCAGAACCCAAACAAAGGAAATCCACAATTTCAACAAATGTTTAAAATGCATAAAACCAAACGAAATCCGAATAATCAGTAATATCAAATATAGCCAAGGATAAAAATACGATGGAGGGAGTTAATCCCCCGGTTTAGAATTTAAATTAATTTAGATAATAATGATTGAACAAAGTGTACACATAAGATATTTTCTCATGTACAAGTACACCATATCTAAGAAAAATAAAGAGCATACATCTCTACCACGGGGAATTGTTTTACCAACTCCACACTGCAATAAAAGACAAACTCCTGTATTAAATATTTTACGAAAGGATATGGAGTAAATGAACATGAGACCATAACACATATGTTAACTCCAACTGCAATAATTTTAATGAGCTGCATGGCCATTTCGGAAATCTATTCCCCATCAGCAGCACCAGAACCCAAACAAAGGAAATCCACAATTTCAACAAATGTTTAAAATGCATGAAACCAAACGAAATCCGAATAATCAGTAATATCAAATATAGCCAAGGATAAAAATACGATGGAGGGAGTTAAGTCTAGAAAACAAACATATCCACCAATAATGTGGTCACAAATCCTTTCATTGCACCTACAACTTTCATTTCTAACTGTGCATTGATATCTGTCTGCACTTATAACAATTGCTATGATGAACAAAGCTCAATATATGATTGAACGATGCTGTTTTCTTTTTTCACGTTTGTCAAGTGATGATGATGTTAATAATCTTCAAAATATTTTGATTATATCTGCAGATAAGAGACATCAACTGGAAAGAAACTGGAAGTACAACTTCATAATTTCGAGGGATGTAGTTGAGGACTATGCAAGGAAGTAGGCAAAGAAAGGGAAAGAAGATGTCGAGACTCTGTCCGACTGGATCAGGTCCATTAAGTCGTTTGAACATCAATGAAATAAGAAATTACAGTATTTTTTAAGACCCCCTCGTTAGAAAAACTCTAGAAAACGGCCACGAAAATTACGGCATTGTCCCTGCAGGAAATTCAACTTATACTCCAGCTACATTATCAAGGCAGGAGATTATTGAAAATCACACCTCTTTTTTAGAATCCGTTTGCATCAAAGCGGATGATGAAAACAATCAGATCCCCTACATCTACTTAGTCCCTAAACTTTATAAGAACCCATACAAACAGCGATTCATTGTGGGGTCTTCCAGATGCACCACCAAGCAACCTTCCAAGCTCCTTACTACTTTGTTGACCGCAGTCAGAGATGGCTTGAAAAGTTACTGTGATAAGGCCTACTCCTGGTATTGATTCTAAAAAAACTCTAAATATCTCCTTGAACAGCTATCCCCTAGCAGTCTCACCAATTGCCGTAGCATACAAACATTTGATTTTTCTACTCTTTGTACTACCCTGCCACACAATAAATTGAAAACAGTTATTTTTGATTTGATACATCAATGTCTTTGCTCTAAAACAGAGAACGCAGATACACTTATTTGGTAGAAGGGAAAGACAAAACATATTTTGTTAAGAACCACACCGAGTCAAACATGAAGTACACGGGGAATTGTTGGAACTTTTAATAGACAATAAATTTGTATAATCTGAAGGCTGCGTTTTTCAACAAACAATCGGGATTCTACTGGGAACTAACTACGCGCCACTCTTAGCTGATATCTTTCGTTTCTCGTATGAGGCCAAGTTTTTACAAGGGCTCACCCAGAAAAGACAAAAGCATTTAGTTCAGTCCATTAATTTCAGCTTCCGCTACATAGACGATTTTCTTTATCTTAATAATTCCAAATTCAAGGAATATTTACAACAGATGTATTCCAATGAGCTTGAAATTAAAGAGACTACTACTTCAGCTTCGTACTTTGATTTACATTGACGAAGATGGACGTTTTAAATTTCAGCTAAATGACAAATGCGATGACTTTAACTTCCCTATTGTGAGCATTCCCTTTTTGAGCAGCAATACACCTACCTCCCCAGCCTATGGAGTGTACATTTCACAGCTGTTTCGTTACTGCCGAGCGAGGTGGTGGATGGTTATGGCTTCGTGGTGGTTAAGCGGCTGCAGCGGCAGTGATGGTGGTAGTATCCATTGGTTGTTTAGCAGTGGCGGTGGTGGAAGTGTCCATTGGTCGTTTACTGGCGACGGTGGCGGTGGTGGTAGGCTATGGCTGGTTGGTGGTTAGAGTGGTAATCATATCGAACCCTAACCTGTATATAATTTAGCTATAAACTTAACCCTATCCCACTCTTAACCTAACCCTTACCATAATCTAACCCTAACTGTACCCCTTACCATAATATAACCCTAATCATAATCTTATCAGCCCTCACCCTAACACTAACACTAACCGTAACCCTAGCCTTAGTCTAACCATAACACTTACCCTTACTATAATATAACCCCAACCCTATCCTTAATCTATGTCTCACCCTTACCTCTCAAAAATTTAAGCCTTTCTCTATATAAGCTAACCATAAACATTACTTTACTCTAACCCTACTTGAATCGGTGTTGTCTTTGTAACATCAGATAAATTCATTATTTCTTCTGAGCGGTTCCATGTACATGTATTTCTCTGCTACTAACAGAACACTGATCTGATACTAACAGAACACTGATTACTACAAGTAAGGTCAATAAAGGCCACTTCCGGTTTCGCAAGCGCAATCCAATCACTTCAACTTCCGGTCGCGTGCCTTCAGTCGATGTCACTTCCGGTGTGCGTCACTTCCTGTGAAGTCACTTCAGGCTCCACCTCGCTCCAACCTCTTTAAAGAAAATGGACTTTGCCCATTTTTTACTGGCATTAGTTGTGTTTTTATCTATTTGCTACCAAAAACCTATTTGGACCCCTATCTATCTTTTTAAAAGCTTTCCTGGTGGTATGAAGAACATTTATTTAGAGAAAAACGTAGGAAAAATAAGCATTTGAAATTGTTTTTTTTTTTACATTTTTTAAATTATTATTCTAAATAAAATTAAAACACTGATCTGTAAAATAACACAAAGTAAAAAAACAATAAGTCTCCACAAACGCGTCAAACCGCAGGTTCACCTTTACGTTTAAGCTGTTTTCTTCAGTTTTGAAAAATGTAGCTATAAAATACCGCTTTATTCTTTATAATGCTCTCTAAATATATTCACTGATCCTTTATTATCACATTTGCTTAAATTTCAGTTTGACTTTAGATCATGTTGAACCAGACAGTTTGTGTTTTACTAAGGCATTGGGCTTTCAAGGCACTTCAAAGTTTACCTCCTTACATATTTCATGAGTTATATGTGGATACCTAATTTGTATTTAATGAGGTTTAATTATGCTTTATTATTCTTATAATAATTTACAATATTTCGGCACCTGAATCGGTTTTCACGGACTCCGGCTACAGAGCTGCCGTGCGCGTCCCTAGTTGTTGGATATGTGGATATTGGTCATAATACGGGAAGCCTGACCGCGAACCATTGCAGCCAAACTGGATGGAGAAACGCCACGCTACATACAGTACAAAGACCTCTGTTTTTTCTTTATTTTTTTCCTATAGAGAGCAGAGTCAGTTCGCCCCTACCCATTTTGTCCCTTTTCCAGTGGCAATTAATACTCGTTGTTCCGGTTATCCGTTCCACCTTTGTCCTTTCTTCTTTACCCATACGTTTTTGTATTGGATAACTTGTTCTCGTCCTGATATAGCTGAAATATTTCTCACTGGACATTAAACTCTAAATAATAACCCAATCACTTAACAAACAGGTCTCTTGAAAGACGTAGTCCTTCACGAGCATCATTTACGTGCTCAATGGTTCGTTATTTGATCCTTCATGAGCAGAAAATATCAGTTTTTATTTTTCCAATGTAGATATGTTGTATATAGTATATTTATTTTGCATAAATGAGTTCATTGATTATTCCAATTATCTTGGAAATGAAGTCTATTTTGTAAACACCTTTTGTAATCATGTCTTTGAGTAGAAAATGTGGGTGGGGAGTTTGCCTTTAAAGTTTTTTTTTTTTTTTTAAACTAAGCATTTTCCAGCCATGAATTTAGCATAGATTGATATTTAATAGGCATTGTTGAACCATTTTGACAGACATATTTAAATTTTAGAAATTTATCCACATAAATAGATTATAGTGAAATAATAATTGACCTTCAATATTTTCCTCGATAGAAAGTCCTGCACGAACCGTTGACTGATCCATAACGCTTCCCATGCAATACTTGACTGCCATTACCTAGTCCTTCACGTGCATTTTTCTCGGTAAACCATGGCTACCTATCTACAAAATCATAACATTTCGGCTATGCAATATAGATGTTTTGAGGAATTCCCGGTTACCATTCTGAGGATACTAGCACGCTTGTGACTTTCCGGGAACCAGTTTTTTTTATATGAAAGTTAAGGTCGGTTTTTTTTCATGAGGGTTTACCGAAAGATGTGTCTTTCAGATGAACATGTGTCATTTTGTTTGAACTTCAGATACAAATTCTACGAACGCAGAAACATGTGCAATTTAACATGGGAGGCAATGCGACACGGAATTAGTTGTTTTACACCTTTTACAAAAAATAATAAAAACTATTCTTTTCTCTAATACTGTTCATTTAACTAAAAAAAAAACATTCTAGTTCGATCTATTTTTTTTAAGATATAATTGATTTTGTGACTAAAACATTAGAGGTAATGGGAAACGGAATTAGTTGTGTTACACCTTGAGCACCTCATCAAAGATTGTTGCTCTCTGGAAAATAGGTTACCATTGTATAAAATGGGAAACATTTGAAGTGTTCTCTTTCGAGAACATAAGGTCATTGTAGTGTTACGGTTGTCGCTAGTGGGACAAGGACATGCTTACCCTTCCGAAGCACTGATGTCGCCTCTCGATTTTCATGCGAGTTCACACCACAAGTGAATAAGTTCTGAATGTCGTTTTTTTATTTCCGTATCTTGTGGCTGTTTCATATCCTTGTTTTGTCTTTTTTTCTATGTTCGCGTTTAGATCATGTCTATGGAATTCGATTTTTGTCATTATTACATAACGGGTTCCTTCAGTATCTCACTGTCGTTATTTTTTTTTTTATCAAAATTTGATTACACAAGTTTAACATGGTACCCTCAAAAATGTGCCCTGTTGGTATTATTACATATTTTAAGACTGAAACACATTCAAAGATCTTCCCAAGTAAAACCTCTTTATTCGTACCACTGCCATGATAGAAATCCAAGCCATCGATGATATAGTTAATCATAGGATCATATGGGCAAATGCATTCAATATATATATATATATATTTTTTATAAAAATATATATGTTGATATATATATATATTTTTATAAAAATATATATGTTGTGCGATGGCTACAAATAAACTATGGAACAAAATAAATATGGTATATTTTTTTTAACTTATGACACAAATCTTTATATGATCTCTTATGAAATCTACTATGTTGGAACTTTTGTCCAAAATGGACGTCAGAGGAGAACATAGTTAAACATAGATCCCTTGTGGAACTGAATTTTTTTTATCTGCACTGAAGAGAAATTAATTCTCGAAATGGTCGTCTGCAGAAATTGAATTTACAGCAACTTCGGTATTATAAAGATTACACCATTAGATCCTTTCATTATCATTTTTTATACACAAGCAGTAAATATTTGAAATATTAATTGCAAGGCTTGCCGAGGTAATAATCGGGATTTTTGTTCTGTAATGCTAAATGATAACCACTGAAAATTGTATTCAAAATAGATATGGCGGGAAATAGCATATTCAGCATACAAACGTTGAACATGAAAATTTATCTAACGGGACACAACCGGTTTAAACTTCACATATCATTTGAGAAGTTACTTTTGACGACTAGGCCATTGCCTCTGGTGGTATTCACTGTATGTGTATCTCATTCTTGAATAGTTTAGTTTTTCGTCTAGAAATAATGTTTATTTGTTTTTTATAACAATTGACATATACTAGTTTTTCGGTTTATGGACTTCCTAATAATTTGATATCGAGCAATGCTTTATCCATGCTGTTATACTCATAGATGTTGGATCGTCAACAAACATCAAATAAAATGCAAACTGTTCCTTCTACCGCTGTGATCCGTTGTCGGAAAGAAAGACTAAAACCAGACACCTACAACATACAACATAATACATCCACAACATGCACACAACCACCGGGCACTCATCGAGGCAATTGGAAGAAACAAAAGATACCAAAGTTACTTTGAATTTAGTTTCTGCATATGCCAATTTTGACAATTTGTTTTTCTTTAGTATAGATCAAATCAAAACATTTGGAAACCCATCTTATGAAGATAAAATAAAACTCATAAAATTATTACATTAATAATCGACTTTTATTTAAATTAGTCAATCACAAAACATAATACAATTTTATTTTCGAAGAAAATTAAAATACAAAAGAAAGTAAAAACAAAAACACAATTAAAAAAACGAATTTCAGAATTTGCACAAACAGATCGGGTGACATCGTGCCTAAGATGTATTTTTTAGACTTTTTCCTTATGGAAGTTGTTCACATCCAGTAATAGATATTGTCCTGCTTTTATATATCTGGCGTCTCTTCTTGCATATATGCACTTACAAGCCAAAGATAAATTGATCGACGAGATTCTATTAGTCATCACTCACCTAAGACTTGACGGTTCATATAATTGCTAAAGAGTACAAAACTGCTCACTTTTGTTTTATTCTCTACAACAAAATTTATAAACAAAATAAAAGGTACTTTAAGTCCTCTTTTTACCGTTAAATTAAAGTTTAATTTACAATGCAGATTCCTTTCAATTGTTTTAATAATTAAGCAGTAACCTACATAGTAATTGGAAAATAATCAATGCTGCTTAAAAGTTTTCTTTTAATAATTCTTAAACGTCTTCAAAATTACATTCTTCTCCAAGCATGCGGCTTGATTAATTCTTATTACCTTATACACATATTTTATAAGTTCTATTAAGTATAACGTATATTCGTCTATAATTTGGTATTTTCATATCAATGAGTGTCTATTTCCCGATGACGTCTATTGACTTCTGAGATCTATTTCCCGATGAGGTCTATTGACCGATGAGGTCTATTGCCAGTTGAAGTCTAGTGTCTTACATTTTAATGTTCTAATGGAATCTGCGACTTCGTATACTCTGTCCCAGTCATTAGGGGATGACCATTTGATTTTCAAAGGGAGGCATGAGCGATTATGTAAATAAAAGATTTAATCTTGGTGCCAGCGAAAATACATATTTTAATCTTACTTGACATGAAATTAAATAATTCAATTTTTATTGAAGATTCAAATAAATAATTTGATGTGAAAATAAAATTATTTATTCGATATTTTCACTAAAATAAATCAATTTTCCAGGCTAAATCACCAAAGCCCCTGAAAATCAAGTGGTCGTCCATTTACCTGTAATAGTTATATGATAAAAAAGGCATTGTAAATGTAATAGTTATATGACAAAAATTACATTAACAGCCAACAAAATTAAAATCAATGTTACCATAATGGACGGTATATTTTAATTCGGTTTGACAAATGCATTTCCGTTACCTTTGATAAGTCATTTATTTGTAACCTTGAATCGTGCTATTACTTCATAAGTTAACAGCCAGAAAATTGTTTGGAGATAGTTTTCAAAACCTATTATTTCCTTTTCATACATTTGTTTTATTTTAAAATATATGAATAAGGTAATAAAACAGTTATTTAATTGGTATGGAGGCAGCAGACCATAACATTTGTCCCTTGGTACCGGAAACCACACAAGTGTTCTATTGCCCTCGACCGTTGGCCTCGGTCAATAGAGCATTTTGGTGGTTTCATATACCTCAGGACAAATATTATGGTCAGTTGCCTTCATACCCATTAAATAACTATTCACCAATAAAAAATGTAAATATACGGTTTTGGATATATTCATTAGTGAACAGCCAGAAAATTGTCCTGAGATAGTTTTCAAAACCTATTATTTCCTTTCATAAATTTCTTTTATTTTAAAATATATGAAAAAGGTAATAAAAGTGATACTTAATGGGTATAGGGGCAACAGACCATAACATTTGTCCCTTGATACTGGGAACCACACATGTGTTCTATTGCCCTTGGCCGTTGGCCTCGGGCAATAGAGCACTTTGGTGGTTCCCAGTACCTCAGGACAAATATTATGGTCTGTTAACTGCATACCCATTATACAAGGTATACTTATAAAAACTGTAAATATACGACAAATTATTTCACGTTTTGAATATATAACAACCTATTGCTTCCTATCTATTGAGCCTACATGCACAAAAAGAATGTTATATGTTAATCATTGTAAACAGTTGTTTATGGTCCTCTTGATTAAACTTACATCAATGTTTTACTGAATTTGTAAAAAAGTCATTTTGTAGATTTTACCGCGCAAAAATACTCCCTTAACGTATATCCTTTTGCTTTCGATTAGCACCATTCCCCGTTAAACGTGTGATATGTTGTGTTTGTGACCATGAGAGTTCACAATAAAGCTGCAATTTCAAAACATTGCCCTAAAATGAGACGTCTGAGAAATAAGTATTATGACGTCCATTTCTTTCTTTGCAGTTTCCGTGGTCAATAAATCTAACTTGAAGTTTCAGAATTAAACGAGATTCATACGTCCTATGGCCAAATCTATGTTTTGTTATTTATATTTAAAAGTATTAAAACGATTAAAATTTGTACCGTATGCAACGACTTATTTTTCATAAATGCAGTTATTCATTAATATTCAATGTATATGTTTTTAAGTGAATGCTATGGGATCAAATCCGTATTTTCTATTTAAGTTTAAATGACATATGTAGCCATAAATAGCCTATTTCTGTTTCATGCATATACACCATTTCCATAGTTTCCTAAATATGCAGACCATAACTGTTTTTCCGGAGACAAAAATTTCAGTTTTTCTATATTACTCTCCTTCACAGTATTTTTCATTCTGCTGTGAATATTGGCATCAATCTGTTCATGTATTCCAATATCTAAAACGTCTTCAAGGGTGAACTTGTAAAAATGTAAGTCATATATACTATCAACATGTTCGTCAAATTCATTTACAACCTCTCCAGACATTAAAACATTCACAATGACATCTAATCGGCCATCTCCATCTACATCTCCGATAGCTCCTACAAATCAAAAACAAATTTATTAGACATTAACAATGAAATCTAGTGGTCTGTCCTAAAACTCCAATAAATCCTACAAATAAAAACAAATTTGTTATGAAGAAAAGCAGTTATAAATATTACATCTGAATTTGTCAAATGAAAATTTCTATAGTAATAACATTTGTGAAATTAAGGATGAATAATGATAGTAAATTTTAGTAGTTTGAACAGAAATACATCAGTGTTCTGAACAGTATCACCTGAAGTATTAACTCTATTTTGAACGGTATTAAAAAATTCTTGTCAAAACAGAGTCGTTTGATTTTCACCCAAAGCTGAGGATAGAAAGAATATAACATAGGTAAGATAAACATTGTTAGAAAAATCTACCTTTCTTTTTTTCGAAATTCAGAATAAAGCGTGTTAAAATGAATAAAATCGGTGAATCTTATTGAGGATAGAAAGAACTCATATAAAACTAAGAGTAAATTATCTCCCTTGCAAGAAATCTGACTTTTGCATATTTTAATTATTTTAAGATATGATTGATAAAATGTAGAATAAATGCATTTGTTAAAAATAACTGGATGTGGGATGATTGTTTCATGACAAAAGATAATATATTCGCTGTGTTAAAAAAAAAATATTACCGTTTCAAAATTGTGTTCATACGTATGGAATTGATTATTTTTGCAAGTTTTGGAAAAGTGAAAACAAAGTTATTTCCCCATACCCAGGGTCCACCCCTTCAAACAAACTTTGATTAATTTCACGACAATGCCTGCTTCTTTTAAGAGCCGTTACAAATATTTTGAATTTTCGTAGACTTTATGGAACATGAGTGACGCTCATTGTCGAAGGCCTTGTGGCGTCTTCAAGATGAAAAAAATTAAAGCGTTCTATCATTACATTTTTTACAATGTATTTGTAGAGACTTTTCTTCATGTTCATTTACTCCACATCCCTTAATTGCTTACTGAAAACCAGCACATTTTCTCATTTGTTCAAGAATTCTTAATTCGTGATATTTATTCATCAAGATAAGGCCATTTCTCTATTAAAGTAGCTTACACATAAAGACAAATTCGGGACAATTTAATTTTGCGGATACTTCATTTTTCACCAATTTAGCACAAAGAAAATATCGATACATAACGCTTCCAATTCTTTTATTTGAAAAGGGGAGCAAGGTAACTACCCATTTGTAATACAAACTCACTTAATGACGTCATACAAAGTCTAAATTTAGAAATACAATATCGTTTAGGATGATCAAAACAGTACAATCAGACTGAATAAAACCCTGTGAAAAGAACATCGAAATACATGTAGATTATAATCTTTTGAAATGTCAATGTATAATGTTTTTACTGAAAAGTTGTCATCGATTCTAAATGGTCTTCCCGAAGACACCGTGTTTATAACCTAATGTCTGCAATTGAGGCAGTGTCTTGTGATGCTGATAAATCAATCATCAGCTCTTTTTTGAATAAAAATGTACTTGGTGCTAGAGTATTGCTGTGACGTATCGGCTTGGAAGCTCGGTACTTCAATACACGATATTTTAATATTTTTGTGACACAAATTGATTTCTTGAGATAGTTACCAATTAAACACAATTATCATTAAACTTGTGAACAGTTCAATAATATTTAATTGGTGCTTTGGTACTTCTGATAATAGAAAGAACTGAACTGTAAACTTTTGTAGGGCTCAAAGCTACGAAAAGCGGCAGTGGAGTACCAAAGTAACAAAGAAAAGTAAAGTAAATAAATCTAAGTCTTATGACATGGCAAAATGAGACCTTCAGAGAACGAGTAGTCCAGACACAGAATGCATCGCCAAAAAACACAAGCATCACCAACATGACGCTCAAAATTCAAGCACTAACCGCTCTAAACAAGAGATTAACATCAGATGTCCCACAAAGGTTAACATGGCCTGTTCCATATACGCCACCAGTGAATGAGACAATCCAGGGTAAAGTCAAAGCCAGTAATTACAAAATCTACAAATGTATTGCACGAAAACTTAATTAATTAATAAAAAATACTATTGGAAGTAAAGATAATGGAGTGGTATTTATAAAGAACATGGCCCAAAACAAAAGCATTGACGTTCGACAGGTACTAAGCACAAACATGAAAACATAACATCTAAAACAAGGCACTAACAGTGTGAACTCCCATGAAACTGAGAGTGACATCAGGTGCTCCGGGAAGGGTAAGCATGTCCTGCTCTGTGAACAGCATCTGTCACACTGTAAGTATGTCGATTAATGAAAAAGTCAAAATCGGTATAGTCAAATCCGGGAACACGTGAATCTAGCTGAAAATATCCGTTTTTATTTGGGACAATGACACGTCACATCTTTCAATGAAGTGATAGCGAGATGATCGTACCGTACTATGCTCAATAAATACGATGTATATGTCACAGTACAAATTGGAATCCAGTAGGATCCGGAATCCTCCTAGTACAAATTGGAATTCTAATTTCTACTGGGACAAATTAGAATTCTGATTTGTACTGGATTTAATACTAATATTGTTGATTTGAGAAATTATTGTTTCCCTGGTTCAAGGGCATTAGATCTTGTTACTCTAACTGAAATTTTACACATTGTCATGTTAAAAAAATCATTCATTACATAGACGATGTGCTTTCTCTTAATAATCCTAAATTTAAGGATTATTTACATCAGATCTATCCAAATGAGCTAAAAATTAAAGAAACAACTGAAACACATACTTCAGCCTCGTACCTAGATCTTTTATTGTATATTGACGAAGATGGACGTTTGAAATCTAAGCTATATGACAAGCGTGATGATTTTAATTTCCCCATTGTGAACTTTCCCTTTCTAAGCAGCAATATAACTACCTCTCCAGCCTATGGAGTGTACATTTCACAGTTGATTCGTTACTGTCGAGCTTGTAGTTTGTACAGTGATTATTTGAACAGAGCAAAAACACTGTCCCAAAAGCTGCTTAGTCAGGGATTTCTTCAACCTTTGTTAATTTCATCCCTCAAGAAATTCTATGGCCATCACCATAGCATCATCGAAAGATATGACGTGTCAGTATCCCAAATGAAAGTGGACATTTTCAGCTAGATTCACGTCTTCCCGGATTTGACTACCGACTTTGACATTTTCCCGGATTGAATCACTTACAGTGTGACGGGTGCTGTTAACAGAGCAGGACATGCTTACCCTTCCGGAGCACCTGATGTCACTCTCAGTTTCACTGGAGTTCACACTGTGAGTGCCTTTGTTCTGAATGTTGTGGTTTCTGGTTCTGTGCTTTGTGCCTGTCTGGCGTCATTGTTTTTGTGTCTAACGTCATTGTTTTCTGTGTTCTCGCTTTTGCCCTGTCTTTGGACTTCGATTTTTGTGAATTTCACCCCTTTGTTCCTTCGGTATTCTACTGCCGTTGTTTCATAAGATAGCAATATAACAGCTACAGTTTTTAATTACTCTGCCAAATACAATACTATGCCATGCCCTTGTCGTAAATACAACATTCCCTGTTCTACCAAATGTCACAGAGTTCAACAAATGGACAGTTCTAATAAAGGTATGTCATTTGTCTTTCAATTGTTTTAGTATTTAGTTTTTAAAAATTTTAAAAATGTTGTGAAATACATACTTCTTATAACATAATCAAAAACTTTTTTTCAGCTTTGATTTTCAGTAATATCCAGAATCCTCCTAAACAAAATATCCAGTATTATTCTGGATCCTACTAGAATTTCAGTAGGATTCAGAATCCTACTAGTATAAATCAGAATATCTCAATTTCTCCTGGGAGAAATTGGAATTCCAATTTGTACTGGATTAAATCCAGTACAATCTGGAATTCTAATTTGTCCTGGTAGGAATTGGAAATCTAATTTGTACTGAATTAAATCCAGTACAAATCGGAATTCTAGTTTGTCCTAGTAGAAATTAGAATTCCAATTTGTACTAGGAGGATTCCGGATCCTACTGGATTCCAATTTGTACTGTAACATATATAACTTCTTGATAGAGAGTGTGTGCTTGAGTTCTCGCCCAATAAACTTCCGAGTGTAAGATTTGAAAAAGAAAGGAAATGGGGTAAATGTCAAGGAGACAACATCCCATATCCAGGGTAAAACGACCCAAAACAAAGCATTTAGGGGTCACCGTACGGTCTTCAACACATTGAGGAAGCTCACACCATATAGCAATCCCTAAATGAACTCAAAAATGTAAAAAAAGTGAATAAATCAATGGAAACAAACCACATCCAATAACCCAAATATCAAGAAACTAAAATTTTATAAGAAGACAAGGACAAGCCGATGACCAACATATTCCTGACTTGGGACAGGCACAAAAAATTGCGGTGGGATTGCATTTAGGTATTGCTTTAAACTCGTTTTCTTGGATTTGAATTGTTTGATTCTACACCAATAGATAAATTCCTTATGTACAATTACCTGTGTTTAGTTCCGAAGGCCTTATCCATGTGCACTTAAGGACATCAGTATCTAATACAGTCCTCAATTCTAAAATAATAATCAGAGAAATTGTATTTGTTTATTAATGCACAAGAATGTTTACATCTACATGCAAAGCATAAAGGGGTAATGCTGAATAAAATATCTGTTTTTGTTTTTCAACATCTTGGAGGAACATTATCAACTTTTTTTGAATTTGACATCTAAATCACTGCTTGGGGACCAGAAGTCCCTGAGGGTATTCACCAGCCCAATAGTCAGACTTGTCTGAAATGAAAATTTTACCTTGCGTGTTATAGAAATTTACTGTTTTTATCAAGATTTTAAAATAACCTTGCGTGTTATAGAAATTTACTGTTTTTATCAAGATTTTAAAATATATGAGATTTTATTCCGTGTAAAGCACTCTATTGATGCCCTTGGTACTGGATTTGGCTTCCTATTTCGACATTTTTGGAAATTAGTATTTCTTTTTAAAATACTTTTGGATTATGGCTTTTCATATTTGATTTTAATGCTGCTGATCAGAGGTTACGCCTTGAAACACGTGTACAGCATAACGAAATTTACTGTTTTTATGCAACTTCGGTATTTTTTATATTTTGTTTTGAATTTTCATTTGTTTTAACGCGTGTGGGGTTAAATGTCTCGTTACATTGTTGTAAATTGTTATTTCTAAAAAATTAGAAAAACGTACTTGTATAAATCAAGTATTATATGGGTTTTGCTAATACCAAAACCAAAATGTTTTAACTGATCCTTTTCCTTTTTTGTCGTTCTTTAATTAAAACAAAATCAATATGAATAATGCAAAATATTCAAATATTGTGTATGAATAATATCAATTAGCGGATTAATTTCCGGGATTTGAATGATAAAATTATCTCAGAACGTTTAGCGTTGGAAATATTTGTGCATTATGCATTGCTTAATATTTATTTTCGACAAAATGACAAAAGGAAGAACAAAATGGATCAATGTGTATATTTGTGTCAAGCTTGACAAACAAGTATGGTCACATTTATTTTCATGACACATGTAAACTAGCTAATACTGAAAATGATATAACAAAATACCGAGGTTATTGTAGATTTAGTTACTGCATATAGCCATTTTGACAACTTATGTCTCTTCAGTAATTTCTAAATAATTTCTAAAACTTAAAGATCACAAATAACCAAAAAGATCCAAATGGAAAGCCAAATACAACTAAGAACAGAGCTATACAACACAGGAAGACATTCCTTAATTATAGGAAAAAATTCATTGAAAACGTTTTTCGGGTCAGCACCGAAGCACTAACTATTTGGTTGATGTTTCAACTATCCAAATAACCCCTTTGGTGTAAAAAGAGAATGAAATGAGTGTTACTATAATTCTTCATGAAATATATTTTTTCACGATATAAGTTCTTCAGCAAATATGTTTCTTGAAATGCATACAATGACGATAGCACCATTTCCATATTTTATTTGATTAAAAAGGTTTCAATATCTCAAATGCAGAAAATTTTACATTTCCAGTTTTCTTTCAATTACTTATAGAACTGTTTTAATCCAAAAATAAAAACTTTGGTGAACCCCGAAATTCATTCCAACAGCGCGTTATGAACCACGGAATATCGCGGATATGATAGTTTATCCATCTTAACATTTTATTATATTCCTCAATAACCTAAAGTGACTAAAATTTTTGTAAATTTTGTTGAACACTAAGGAGTACCCCTCTCAAGCCAAGCTCTGTCCTTAGCTTATTTTGACTTTACATTTAGATCATATTGATTATTTGTTCTCTATCAGTATTGAATATCTTTGTTTATCGTCTTCCAAACGTATAGATTTTATCCACACTGAAGAGACATAAGTTGTAGAAATGCGCATATGCGAGAACTAAATTCACAGTAACTTCGGTATTTTATTATTTATTTATAAAACGATATAAGTTATAGTCATAAACCATATTACAGGCGTGATTACGTGAATGAAAGGTTCATTGATTATCCACCCATATCTTAAAATGACTCTATATACTAATAGCTGACCAAGGGATCTTCTTGCTGTGGAATCGATTCTTGGTCTCAAATGTCTTCTTCAAAGAATGAGGTCTTTAATAATACGCAATGCACGTCACAGTAATTTTAAGGAAAAACAGGATAGCACTGGTATTAGTGTAAATTTGTTTCCAGGAAAGGATTACACAATTTAAAGAAAGACAGCGAATTATTTACTTTAATAGGTCATACTACAAGGACAATAAAACTACCAAATTTTGATACTTGTATAATGTCATAATGTGTAAACAATTCCTTAAAGTCACTGTCACGGAACAAAAGTTCTGTCATAACATTTGTTCCAAAAGATTAAAATATTTGGAATATCTTTTCAAAAGGAACAAATATTACCGTATTTGTTCCTAACGGAATAAACATTATATAACAGATGTTCCCAAGAGAAAAAAATATAATATCACTATTCTTCAAAATGAACTTCTTCTGTTAGGCGGAACAAATTTAAGTTGACAATCTAACATTTACTTCTTCGAGTACAATGTAAAACCATTGATTAAATGAAACAGGTTAAATGGGGCAAATGAATGGTACGGTCAACTTAGGAACATGTTTTACTGCAATTCTGGTGTTTTGTCATGTTACTGTTTTTTTCACTGTGTTAATTTATCTGAATACAACGATTTCTATAGTGTAAACTATAAGTAATAAATAAAACAGTAAACAGTATAATCTTTGACAGTGCGCATATATACAGCGTATTGAATGATTGACAATTTCATTGCGGTTGATAATTTTCAGGTTGTTTTACAACTGCCTGTATTTCTGCCCTTTGGATTGCGACTCTCCACAATTCTGTTCTGTTATTTTGTAATTATCCTAATAATTTGAACAAGATTTTCGACCTTTCTTGGTTTCAATCAACTTAGTTGACATAATGAATTTGTTCATTTGACTAACACTATTTAACTTTTCCAACTCTAGTCACACATAATGGACTGGGGCGAATTTGAAACATGACCTTTTTCGGGTTAAACTCTTCGTGAAGTAGGGTTAGAAGAGTAGTGTATAGTCAAGATTATATGACAAACGTGATGATTTTGACTTTCCAATTGTGAACTTTCCTTTCTCTGCAGCAATATACCTGCATCCCGAACATATGGAGTATATATTTCACATTTAATTCGTTACTGTAGAGCGTGCAGTACATACAGTGACTTTGTGGAAAAAGCAAAAGCACTGTCACAAAAACTGCTGAGTCAGGGATATGTTTAGTCTTTGTTACTTTCGTCCCTTCAGAAATTCTATGGCCGTCACCACGACATCATAGATAGATATGAAATGTCAGTGTCACAAATAAAAACTGACATTTCAGCTAGGTTTGCCTCTTCCCTGATTTGACATTACCTGTTTTGACTTTACCCTAGATTGACCCACTGACAGTGTGACGGGTGCTGTGCACAAAGCAGGACATGCTTACCCTTCCGGGGCACCTGATGTCAATCTTGTTTATTGAGAGTTCACACTGTTAGTGCTTTAGTTTTTTGTGTTGTATATGTAATGTTCGTGTGTTTTGTGGGCATGTGGTGTCTTTGGTCTTCCGTCTTTTGTTGTTCTTGCTTTTGCCTTGTCTCTGGACGTTGATTTGTGTCATCTTGTGCTTTGTTCCTTCGGTATTCTACTGCCGTTGTCAAGATGGCGACGGGCGATGAAAACATGTAAATGAAGATACGACTTAAGTGTATAACTTTCTTTGTGGGTAAATTCGGAATTGATTAATCTCTCCGTTTTTTCATACAGGTCATAACAAAAATGTAAATATTGTAACTGATAATAATTCCATCAGTGAACATTATTGACATGCCGATGATCGCTGCTCATGTCATGTACAACATGTGTGGAGGGTAATCTTTAAAAAATAATCTATTTCATAAATGAATTCAGCCCTAAAACGAATAGGGGTAGAATAAGTTCAGTTAAACAAAAAGGGAGGAGATTCAAGTCCATTCTAAATTTAAGAATTTTTATTTGGAAATAATAATACATCTAGCAAACTGGTGTTTATCTTGAGCTTGGCGTGCATTTAAAGTTTGAAAGACTATTGATTATCCTCCATGAATTTTACTTGCATCCAAGATAAATAGTCCCGTTGAGTACGGAGAAGCGCACGGCATTCTCAAGCTTAGACATTGACATTACACGAGTAGACTCTAGTTCGCCAATCAAATACAGCCAATGAGGACGACGTCTTGTACCCTTAAGGCTTACAAAAGCAGGACAACAGCAAACACTTACAATGGCCGGGAACTACAATCGCATGCCACAATTTACAAGCAAACTTCACTAAAAACAATAATGAAAACAAGAGAAAAACATAAACAATGATAGGAACTCGGGATAGCCGGACTTTTGGTTTTACCATATACTTATTGGGATCCAGTTTCATATATAGGAACTCGGGAAAGCCGGACTTTTGGTTTTACCATATACTTATAGGGATCCAGTTTCATATATAGGAACTCGGGATAGCCGGACTTTTGGTTTTACCATATACTTATAGGGATCCAGTTTCATATATAGGAACTCGGGATAGCTGGACTTTTGGTTTTACCATATACTTATAGGGATCCAGTTTCATATATAGGAACTCGGGATAGCCGGACTTTTGGTTTTACCATATACTTATAGGGATCCAGTTTCATATGCATTACTCCATATTCTTTCATTGTTTCTCCTAAAAGAAATAACACAGTTAGCAAAGATTTGCTATAGGGTCTGTAAGTCTCGTACAATTTTGGAACTTCCGGGACCAAAAACTGTACCCAGAAGTTACATTTTAAACAAAGATATATGACGTTTCAAACAAAAATTTGAACGTCATAATCCTCAGACGTCATGTTTCGGCGGGAAACGTTATCAAATTGCCGGTTTATCGTGGATTCTCGTGAGTCACATGACGAGACTTACAGACCCTATAAAAGCTTACTGTCTACGTTGTAACATACTTAAATATAAATATTCTTACTGTGATAGTATTTTTGGGATTTCTTTTGAAATAATTTAATTGGACTATTCATCACAGTCCTATCTATGGCAAACATCTCTACAACTGTATCCGCCACATCTTCTTCACACTCTGAATTATCTATGGGTATGTCCTGTCTTTTGTTTCTCATGTGTCTCTTCTCAGTTAACATGACACCAGCAAGAATATTTACTGTTTTGTCATTTTTCAAAACTTTCTCAAGTTTGTTATGATTGTTAGATTGTCTTTTTCCCTATGAAATATGAGAAAAACGTATACAGAAACAATGTAACATTTTCAGCATATGAAATTGAAATCTATTATTTAAAGGTATTTGAAATAAGATTATTCCAAGAAAACTAGGAGTCTTTTCAACTTTATAAGGAACCTGTTTTCATTTTCAAAATTTCATGTTGTATTTGTTTTTATAAAAGAATAAACGTATTGGAACTTTAGTGTCTTGTAGGCTTATGTTATATTAAATAATGCTGATAACAAATAATAAACACCAAATGGTTTAAAATAATAGTTTATATGACAAATCATTAAGATTAAAGAGTTATTGTATTCCCCAATTTTCAATTCTCAAATAGGGAAAAAAATTTGTATGTGAATAAAAATATTTGTAGAAACGAAAACCAGAGGAATATATCATTCTAAAGAAATACTAGGAGAAACTAAAGGGAGAACTTCCTAAATTCAAAGCTTTTTGTGGCTTAATTTGTTATTTATTGTTCTTTTGTAGAAATGCGTATTCAGAAGAAATAAAATTCTACTGATTTTATTAATTTTTTTGTTTTATTTGTTATTTTGATAAAAAAAATATGGTCATTGTGATCCTTTTTGCGATTTTCTACATTTGTCTTGTTACATGAATGTTGCTATTATTCCTGTTATAAATCATTGAACTAGATGTGATGTACACAATCGCTATTGATAAACATCGATTCCCCAAATCTTGTGTTCGCCTGGTTTGGAAACATTAATTATCGTCCATAAATATAAACAAGTTTCGTGAAATTTTTGGAAAATTGATTTCAAAAAACAATTTTCTATTTTTAGAGTCATTAGAGAAAAAAAATATACAGCAATGTTCAATAGTATACAACTGAAACATGTTGATTATTGAACTTCGCACATCCCGGGTATCTATTTTTAATTGGTTAGAAATAACACTGTGAAGCCTCATTTGTAAACCATTTGACACGATGTGAAAATTTTATTATGTTGTATTTTTCGTTGAAGAATCTCAATTTACGATACTGAAAATCATTTTCTTTGGAAGACCGTAATCAAAAATATTAATAGTATCAAAGTAATAAAATATTTAGAGCAATGAGAAATTCAGAATATGCAATGCCTGGTTTCGTCAGCCTTAGCTTGAACATATCGGCATACAAAAACTGAAGCTAAAAGAGAAATTCTTAAATCAAGAATACAATAAAAAAAAATACGTTAATATATTTGTAAAATCAATCTGCCATACTTACCACTTTTTGTACATTATTTGAACCTTGTATTTGGAATTTTGGAACTGGTTTGGCTCGACCCTGAGCTCTAACGAGAAAAACGTCCCTGTTCAAACTTGTAGTTTGAGCTGTTAGGTCCGATCCTACAACTAGCTTGCTGTAAGAAGTCGTCCAAAGGACTGTTCCATCTCTACCATCGATGACCATACTCTATTTTGTACAATCAAAAACAATTACAAGCAAAACATTTTCACAAAAAATACAACTTGTGAATGAAGTATTCAGTGGCGGAACCTGACTTTGTTTTAAGGGGGAGCCCAGAACACAATATTTCAAAAAGGGGGACCAGAATACAATTTTCTGAAAAGCCCCTAGGAATTTTAAATGCCCCCCAATTCTCCACAGTTTTTATTTCCTTTTTCATAGAATATTGTTCCAAAAGAAAAGAATTTTGTCCATCGATAGGAACTTCTATACAAATGATTTCTGGATTCTATCGTTGCCGTTCTTTTTTCAAATTTCAAATAATTTATAGCTTGATTCAACTTTGCTGCTGTTTAGTAGTTTGAGTTAGAGGTGATAATTATTAAGTCTTTGCAAAGATGCACACATAGTGTAATGCCTAACAGGAAACAAGAATTGTCATCAGTGGTTCAAAAGGGTTCTCCACAAAGTTTCTTACTTCTGTTATCCATTTTTTGTTCATCTAGAGTCGTTTTACTTTCTTGTGACATGAGCGTAAATGCCTGTTATACATTTTTTTTTGGTTTCAATTATAGGTATTGACCTCTATGTTTATTCTAAAACAACTATTCTATTAAAGATTGAAATATTTACGAGATGTGAATATCCATTTTTATTATAATGATAAAGGTGATTTATCGAGTTTTCTCAGTTAAATAAATGTCGTATTGTCACCGGTGAAAATAAAGGATTTCTAGTCACTGGATGACGTCTCAATGAAGCCACGTCACAATATCTCTTCAATGTCGTCGTCAAATAAACAACTGGCGTATTGAAATAAAAAAAATAATCTGTATCTAAAATCTACTATATATAAGTACAGTGGGGCGCAGACATAACCTCTCATAAAGTTAACTCGAAGCACTCATAAAAGCTGCTCTAAGTTAACTTAGAACAGGTATCAAGTCTGCTCTAGAGCAGCTCTAAGTCTGCTCTAGAATCCTGACCTCTCTGACCAGTCATGGTCATCGCTAGAATCCTGACCGTTCTGGTCAGAGCTATGACTGCTCTGACCTGTTCTACCCATGACCGTTCTACCCAAGTCTGTTCTGGCCATGACTGTTCTACCTAAGTCTGTTCTGGCAATGACCGTTCTACATAAGTCTGTTCTGGCCATTACTGCTCTCAGCTGACCTGTTTTAGCTATGACTGTTCTCATGCCAGCTCTTGTCACAGCCCTGGTAAATATTCATAACGTGTCCCATATACACGTATTTAATAAAATATACAACTGTATCAACTTAAGTTACATTATAAAAAACAAACTTATTAGAATTATGAAATGAATTATTCGGATATAAAATTGCATTTTGCCGGTACGTCTTGTTATTCGCGAATTATTATTTACCTAAGTGTGTTTATCCAGGTAAATTAAAAAATGTAAGAGTTATTTCCCTTTTCGTGATATTCCCGAAAACTGAATCGCAAAAAGTGTTCCGTAAATTTATTATCATAAATAAAAAAATCGTAAATTTTATTATAGGAAAACAACGGCAGTAGAATACCGAAGGAACAAAGCACAAGATTACACAAATCAAAGTCCAGAGACAAGGCAAAAGCAAGAACACCAAAAGACGGAAGACCAAAGACACCACATGCCTACAAAACACTCGAACGTTACATATACAACTCAAAAAACTAAAGCACTTACAGTGTGAACTCTCAATAAACAAGAGTGACATCAGGTGCCCCGGAAGGGTAAGCATGTCCTGCTCTGTGCACAGCACCCGTCACACTGTCAGTGGGTCAATTCAGGGTAAAGTTGAAACCGGTAATGTCAAATCAGGGAAGACGCAAATCTGGCTGAAAATGTCAGTTTTTATTTGTGACACTGACATTTCATATCTATCTATGATGTCGTGGTGACGGCCATAGAATTTCTGAAGGGACGAAAGTAACAAAGGCTGAACATATCCCTGACTCAGCAGTTTTTGTGACAGTGCTTTTGCTCTTTCCACAAAGTCACTGTATGTACTGCACGCTCTACAGTAACGAATTAATTGTGAAATATATACTCGATATGCTGGGGATGCAGGTATATTGCTGCAGAGAAAGGGAAAGTTCACAATTGGAAAGTCAAAATCATCACGTTTGTCATATAATCTAGATTTCAGACGTCCATGTTCGTCAATGTACAACAAAAGGTCAAGGTATGAAGCAGAATCAGGTGTATCGGTTGTCTCTTTTTTAATTTCAAGTTCACTGGGGTAGATACGATGTAAATATTCTTTAAATTTTGGGTTATTAAGAGAAAGTACATCGTCTATATATCTGAAGCTGAAATTAAAAGTCTGGGCTAGCTGTTTTTGTTTCTGTTGTATCAGCCCTTGTAAAAACTTTGCTTCATACGAAAAAAGGAAAAGGTCAGCTAAAAGTGGCGCACAATTTGTTCCCATAGGAATCCCTATTGTCTGTTGAAAAACACGGCCTCCACATTCAACAAAAATGTTGTCGATCAAAAATTCAAGCATCTTAATCACGTCCTTTTCACTGTATTTCTTGTTTGACTCAGTGTGGTTCTTTACAAAATATGTTTTATCTTTTCCTATTACCAGATAGGAATACCTGCGTTCTCCGGTTTTTGTACAGAGACATTGATGTATCAGATCGGAAATTACTGTTTTAAGTTTATTATGGGGAAGAGTTGTATAAAGGGTAGAAAATCAAAAGTTTGAATGCTATTGAAGTATGCGAGACTGTTTGAGGAAAGCTGTTCAAGGAGATCTTTGGAATTTTTAAGAATCCACATCTGATTCACGCCGCTCGTGGAATAGGCTTTTTCGCAGTAGCTTTTTAGACCATCTCTAACTGCAGTCAGTAAAGTGGTAAGGAGTTTGGATAGGGGCTTAGTGGTGCATCTGGCAGATCCTGCAATGAATCTCTGTTTGTAGGGATTCTTGTGAAGCTTAGGCACCCAGTAAATATAAGGGAGATAACTGTTATCATTATCAGATTACGTTTACTGAAACAACTAATTATTTAGTCGTGAAATAAGGGAGTTGTTTATATTTATTTATTTAAACGTACGTTTCGGGCTCGAGAAAAAAGAAAAACCGACACAATCCAATTTCATATTCAATGAAAATTCAAGGACCAAAACAACTGTGCCCAGAGCAGACTTGGGGAAAAACGGTTATGGCCAGAACGGAATTAGATAGAACGGTCATGGCTAGAACAGACTTAGATAGAACAGTCATTGCAAGAACATACTTCGGTAGAACGGTCATGGCTACAGCAGACTTAGGTAGAACGGTCATGGCTAGAACAGACATGATTCTAGGACCAGGGCAGTCAGGATTCTAGGACTGTTCTAAGTCTTCTCCAAGTTAACTTCAAGTTAACTTTGAGCTGTTCTCGTGACTGCTCTCCAAGTTGACTTGGACGAGAGGTTATGTCTGCACCCCACTGTAGTCTCTACATATGGTTTGTTTTACAAAAAGACAACAATTACATTGTAAAAATATTAAATCTTATCTTGGGAAATATAGGGAAAATTTCACACAACTGTTATGATATGGATTTAATACGACTATCCTGTATCTTTTCAATAATTGGCAGTGCAATATGTCTTGAAAAGGACTCTCCCTACTTTCCAAGACTTTTTTTATTTTACCTAGCAAAAGAACATTCACGAATCATTTAATTTTTTTTTCTTCAAATAGCATTTATTTCAATTTCGAAAATAGCGTTGCTGTTCAACAACTAAAAAAAAAGATACCAAAATAAACTTACATGTGATGCAGAGAAAGTAGGCCATTCTCCGACATACCATCGTACCATAAAGTCCAATACATTATCATCATTAAAATATCCAGGGGCAGGGGTACTGAAGATATAACAAAATACCGAAGTTACTGTTAATTTAATTTCTGCATAAGCGCATTTCGACGACTTATGTCTCTTCAGTGCAGATAAAATCAAAATATGTTTGGAAATCCATATACAAAAATATGTGTAAAAGCTGATAAATAACAAATTACCAATATCATCTAAATAGTAAAGCCAAATATGGCTAAAGGTAGAGCTATGCGAGAGGGAGATACTCCTTACTTTTGAACAAAATTTTGTAAAATTGATGATATTGCATTTTAGGAAATTCATTCGGTTTCCGAGCTAGTACCCAAGTACTGGCTACTTGGCTGGTGAATACCCTCGGGTACTATTAGTCCACCAGCAGAGGCATCGGCCCAATGGTAATATATTACATAATACCGAAGTTACCGTTAATTTAGTTTCTGCATATGCGGATTTCGACAACTAAAGTTTCTTCAGTGCAGATAAAATCAAAATATTTGAAATTATTTATTTATATACAACATGTTATAAACATTTATAACGTACTTAAATATAGGAAATTGAGTACTGTATATGTAAATGAGATACTAGGAAAGTATAATATGGGGTAATGCAAACAATAAGACAATGCCTTAATAGCTGTCCTTCATCTTCAAGTTACCATGCTGACATTGACAATGAGCAAATGATATACAAGATGACTAGAATTCTATAGTAAATTGCCATTTTAATATTAGCAATATTAGGCAAAGTTTTAAACGCGTTATAAGGAGAGATATGTTAACTTTACTAACATTTTGGGATAATGAATACATATAACTTGTATTTGACGAAAAGCTATATCATCAAATACATTAAAGTAAAAGAGAATAGAGTCGTCAATCGTACACGAACAATCCAAAGAGAATGGCAACATTGATAACAACAAAGAAACAGAGACACAACACGAGCAAGGAACAAAAAGAGAAAAGAAAAATGAACACACACACACACATAGACACACAAAGATGCTGTTTCGCTGTGCACTGATCTTTCATATGAAAAATTAATCAGATTCGGGAAAGAATTAAATTTTGAGTCAAATAAATCAATTGAGATATTACTCTTGTGACATATTTTGGGCTGAAAGATGTGAATCGTATACTTTATCTACTTAGCAGTAAATAAGCTCTTTTTTATGTTAATTATGTTTAGTCCTGATGTTTTCAATTGTTATCAGAGTAACGTAATTAGTTTTTGTAACATTCATAAGTTCAGATAGTTAAACATCTACTCACTATTTTTCTTTAAATATAATGGATTCAGAGTGTTTTCTACCAAGCTACATACTGTTATTTTGTTTTGTGAGCCTTACATTCGACATAAATTTAATATATAAATAAAGGAGTAAAAATACAAACACGATTTTGGTTTAAAATTAGTCAAAATTATAGTAAGATTGGATGAGAATTTCATTTTTAATTTGAAATATTTGTGCCTATCTACTTCAAATCACATATACTCTAAGTAAAGCAGATTTGACTTTTATAGAAAAAAACACACTAATCAAGGATAGAATTGCACTTTAATCATATACATGTGACAATCTGTGATGTTTATGATTTAAAAAACCAACAACCCTTGAAAAAATAGTCTGTAAAACTCTATTATCTAATGCTTGCAGGTTTTTATGAATCTCAAGTTGCATTTGTACAGATAAAAATGTTGTTGAACACATGAGGGACTTAAATTATTAAAACTGTTAAAGCTACCCCAAAACCTTTGAATTTGGTACTAGATTGGCCTCCTATTTCAATATTTCATCGTAATGAGCAATTCTTTATGACCATTTTTTAATTTTGGTTTTACAAATTATTTGATTTTTCATGCTTCTGGTGAGAATTTACTACTTGAAACATGTGTACATGATAAGAAAATGTACTGTTGATCATGCAACTTTGCTTTGTTTGTATTTTAAAATCAGTTGGTCAATTCCACTGCTTGTGGACCAGAGGTGCCCAGTGTATTCATCGAACTAGTAGTCAGACGACATTTCTGACATGAATATTATCTTGCGTTTTATAAACGTTTGCTGTTTCTATCAAAATTCTAATCTCTATAAAAACGGAGACTTCATTCAGTGTATTGCACGAGGTGGATGGCCTTGCTCCTACATTTTTCCTCCTATATCGATATTTTTTGGAATGCCGGGAAATTTGTTTTTTTCATATCCGGGAATTTTTATATATAATTTCCGGGTTTCTAATAGTATAAATTGTCTATTCTTCATTTCCGGGAATTCTAAATTCTCCATCATGGTCCATATAACATTTTAGTCCTGTTCATAACCGAAAACTGAAATTTACCTGAACGTTTCAACGCCATCAAACTTCGTTTGCCACATAATATCAAGAGTTTCTCCGTCATATAAAATCACTGAGCCCTCATATCCAGTCATCAGTATATCATTGACGTCATCTTCATTCATGTCTACTAAAACAGGAGGTATAAGTACACCCTTCGTCTCTGACCTAAAAATAAATGTTGAAAACAAAAATTTGTAAAGGTTCCACGGAACCTTATGTCTCGCCCGCTCACTACATTGTCATTATAATTTGGCCTATATTTAGATGAGGTTGCTAGGTAGAATTTCAAGAAATATCTGGTCTTAGAGACTTTCATACCAAAATTGGTATCAGCTAATTTTGTACAATGACTGTTTTCAATGAAATGTTTGCAAAAAATGTTTGGTGCTAAGTAGAATTCAAAAAATAACTGGTCTTTTAAAGTTTCATGAAATTTTCCACGGCTGGAATCCAGGATTTTTGAAATTTCACTATAGAAAATAGAAAATAATTATTCATACTGTAAGGAACTGAAAAAGATATGGTTGCTAGGTAGAATTCCCAAAAATAACAGATCTTTGGGAGTTTCAGGAAATTTACCAAAAAAAGAATCAAAGATTTTTGCAATTTGACTTTGAAAATGATCATTATAACTGAAAGAAACTTAAAAAGTTTTGGTTGCTAGGTAGAATTCCAAAAAATAACGGGTCTTTGAGAGTTGCAGAAAATTTATCAAAATAAGAATCAAAGATTTTTGCAATTTTCATTTTAAAAATGATCCTTATAAATGTAAGGAATTTAAAAAGATATGGTTGCTAGTCAGAATTCCAAAAAATAACAGGTCTTTGAGAGTTCCAGGATATTAACTAAAATAAGAATCAAAGAATTTTGCAATTTGACTTTTGAAAATCAAAATTTTAACTGAAAGGAACCAAAACAGTTATGGTTGCTAGGTAGAATTCCAAAAATTAACAGGTCTTTGAGGGTTCCAGGTATGTAAACCAAAATTGGAATCAAAAACTTTGGCAATTTCATTTCCGTATTGTTTGTTTAAATCAAATTTATTAAAAAAACATTGTTGCTAAGAAGAATTTCTAAAAATAGCTTGTCTTTGAGAATTTCAGGAAATTTACCAAAGTTGGAACCATTTTATTTAATTCTTTAGTGTTCAAAATTATGCTTGATACTAAAGCATTGTTAAAATTTGTAACTGAATGCAAAAATTTCAAAAATTGTCTTTGACATTTTCAGGAAATTTACTAAAGTTGGAACCGGAACCGGAATCAAAATTCCAACAGCCTGTTACACATCTGCTGATTTTATGCAGAACTGTCAATTTTAATGTAATTCTTTTAAGATTCAAAGACTATTCTACTTCTTAACAACTAACATTGAAATTTTTTAGGAAAAAAACTAATATTTGGAAAAAATACAGAAAAACCAGAAAAAAAATCAATTTTTTTCAGTTCTGTGGTAATTTTCTAACCATCATCTTTTGGTGAAATTCCAATAAAATTATATAACTTCACTTGACTTCTAAAAAACTTTAACCAGAGGGTTAAAATAAATTTCTTGCGCAAAAAATTAAGTCGAAATACGGAAAACTTACGGTAAAACTAAATAAAAATTTTCCAAATTTTTCAGCTAGAGGTAATTTTCTGATTTCAAATGATTCCATAAAGATTTGATGAAGATATTGATGTTTAGAAAACATTAACCACAGGGTTAAAATAAATGTTGACGACGACACCGACGCCGTTGACGACACCGACGACGCCGACGACGGAATTTTGGATCGCTTTGTCTCGCTTTCGCGACATTCGTCGCGGGCGAGACAAAAATGAAAGGCGTTTAATTTACAGGACACGAATACATATTTCAGTTCTTTCCGAGCAGGTTTTAAGGGCTTAATACATCGTCAGCAGATCTTGAACAAAATTGGGAATATATTCATTTCAAAATCACTCTAAAAAGTTATGTCATAGATCTGTCAAGGAACTGTCTGTAAAAAAGTATAGACTCCTTTATAGACTTAATACTTTTATGCTTGGTCACTATTATTCAATTCCAAAAACGCTCTCATTTTTGACATTATATTTGAAGATAAAAAAAAAATTAAAAACGTCTTCAACAATAGCATTTCAGTTCCATAATTTGGTCATCTTTATTGTTTTCAACAACTTTGTGAGGGTTTGTATACTATTATTCATAGGTTTTTAGGTTCTACAATTGAAAAGTCTAATAAAATTGTCATTAAAGTACTCTGATATATATGTACCATGTTTACCTGAATATTTCGATTTCTCCATTAGGATGTTGTGTTGTGTTGCCCCATGGTTGTGGTTCTTTTTGGTCCCGTTTTAAGTTATTTACATATATGTAGAAGTCTTTAATGGAAATTGCCAGGAAGAGACCTTGAATAAATGTTAATGTATTATAAAAAATGTGCGCAAAAAAGTAAAAATCATAGGTAAAAGTCATCTCAAAGAGATACTATCAATGTTGAAGGGCACTAAAAGGTTTATAAATTATTGGCATGGACTGTTTTTGGTGTAAATGATTACGGATCTTTTTTCTATTATGCACCGTGAAAAAATTCAAAGTATTTAAGAAAAGATATTTTGAAACATAATTGCAATTTGGTGTCTGTTTCATAACCATATTGTCATTGCCTTTGCAAGTGTACATTTTACTTTTAAAGAAATCAGTAACTCAGTAATCCAACACTTCAAAGCTGGTCCAAACACCGAATATTTTGAAAGCTATAACTTCTTAAGGATGTATTCTGGTCATGCTTTGGTCTCGATGAACTCTCGATTGAAAATAACTTAAACATTAATATTATATGTACAAAAGCATTGAATTTACAAAATCTGTTTTTTTTTTAAATTGAGCAAGTTTTTTTTTCCATTTCTATCTAGTACTTTCAGAGTTATCACAAACTGAAGATTTATGCCCAAATTGGTTGGTGGAATCATGTCAAATTTTCACAAAATAGGGGTTAGGTAAGAAAAAGCCATTTTATGAAAAAAGTATGGATGCCACGCTAAAGCAACACAAAATGAGATAATATAGCGTTATCTCAGGTAATGCTATATTATCTAATTTTTGTGGTTATCAGACTAAAATTATCTGGTCTACTCGTGACTCTAGATAAGTACATATAACTATTTTACACATAGATCTCTTTGAAATTATATGGTAATAATGTTTTATCCGCAGATAAAATAGAATTACATGGAAATGCCTTTTTATATGCATTTTAGTGGTTTTGGCGTGCTGTTATATGCGCTAATTCTCTGTCTTATCTAACAACCATCTGCGGGTAAATCTCATTATCTGATTATTTATGCAAGACGTAAATTGATACAGTAAAATTCCGATAATTTATCGAATTTAATTTTTATTAGATCAAATTGTTCAATCTGAAAAATATGTAATTATGAAAGAATGCATTATCTGACAGAATTGTGGAATATGATAGGAGTTTTTTCTTTTTCCCTTTTTTCTCTTTTTTTTCAGATTTATGAACTTGCCAATTGTAATGAATCGTGTATTTATGTGTGTATATATTATTCTGAATGTTCTGTGTGTCTTTGACAAATTGGTTTTTGGTACAAAATTATATCTATCAATTAAAAATTACAATATCCAAATATTTCATCTCTAAACCTCGACTCATTCATGATCGTTACATGAAAGTATACTCCATTAAATATACATGCAAGTTTGACACCCTTGCAGAATTCAGTAATTGTTTATTGAAACCAACAAAAATAATCGTATCAACTAAAAATTTAAACAGTATATTTCTTTTAAATTATGCTGTATTGAAATTTTCGAATTTCACCTGTCATCATTAAAGGGGTTTGTTCAAATATATTCCAAATATTAATTTGGCTATTTGAATTTATCAGAATTTATTGCACGGTGTTTTGTTAATGTGTTTCAATGCACTACTTGTTCCCTTTCAACAAAAAATAAATAAAATTTGAATGTCTTTTTTTTCAATTTAAAATCAGCGGGAAATCTTGATTTTTACTGAAACTGAAAAGCTACCCTGACCTAGCAACATGTTTCCTGAAAATCTTCTGGAGTTGTATATAATAAATAATTTACACATCGAATGAGAAACATCGATCGGTTATCTCTCTGTACCAAGAAAGTTTTGTAGGGTTCCAAGTGGAGATAATCTTAACTAGCTTATCAATATATAGAATCCACAACAGCATCGAGTGAGAAACGACATTTCTACACTAGAGATAGTTAAATTTTCAAATTTTTAAATCCGAGGCTTGCCGAGCGTTTAAAATGTTTGAAAATTTAACTATCGAGAGTGTAGAAATGTCGTTCTCATGAGATACGGTTGTGGATTTTATTCCTCTAATGATTTCAAGGAGATTTTGGACAAAAACATGACCCCTTTTCTGATGATCCGAAATAAATGTGTTCTTTGAGCGTGACGTCAGCAGGCATGGTCGCCTTTTTTCATGACGTCACAATGGTAAAGTCGGAAAACGGCAAACATATTTGACGTCATAATTGAATTTCATCCAATCACTTGCCGAGAACAACATTCTCTCTAGAGAGGAGAACAGTATTTCTCCAACTGTTCAAGAAACGTGAAAACAGGACAGAAATTAGAGAAAGTCTCTTTTGATATTTAAATTAGAATTATTCCATTTTAACCATATACACATAACTAGCTTGTTACAGGGAGATACCCGTCTGATGTTTCTCATTGCAAATAGTGCAATTCTTAATATGAAGAGTAAAACCTTTGTACTGTTTCTCGATGAACAGCGGGAACCAACTCTCTCATTATCTACTAAACAACTCAAATATTGGAATGAAAGCGGAATACATCAGGGTTTTTGTGGAGAATTTACCGTTTTTTAAATATAATAAAACAGTATGGCCCTATATATTAGAAGCGATTAGCATTTCATTCCTTGTTTTTTTTTAATTGAATGGAATTTTTATAATACTATGATCTTTTCGAATAATAATCGAATATTTAAAAACAGAAAGAAAAGGAACCATTATTATACAATTTGCGATGAAACATAAGTTGTCGAAATACGCATATGCAGAACCTAAATTCATAGTAACCTCGGTATTTTATATTTACGCCGTGTATAATGCTGCTTGGGTATATACGTAATTTAGTAGTCACTGATCTTTGTCCGAATTGTGACTTCAAATCAATTGAGTGTTTCCCTTGTTTGACTTACCCCTTTATTTGTTCACTCAGTGTTGACATTTAATTGTCATCCCATGTGACATGTAGCAATGCTGGTCAAATTATTGCCATTTAACAAGAAGAATCATAACAGCAATTACAGAAAAACGTTGCAGTGAATAAAACTGACAACAACAAAAAAATTAAGCATAAACCATTAACTGACGGGGACACGATTTTAACAGGCATTTTTATGAATAAAATATTTCAGCATTAACAAGTGATTCAAAAAAATATATGTCTTATGAACTTACCTCCAACAGTCTCTCCGCCACTTCCATACAATATATATTGTGAACCATCTTTTCGTTTGTGTGTAACAGGCGACATATATGTCTCCTTGCTCTCGGGCATTTTAAGATGTCTACCTATCGGTTTTCCAGTGGCGCCATCTATCATCATCAACCATCCAGCTTCACGTGTATGATTCTGTTAAATTAATGATGATTTTAGATATATGTTGTCACATTCAAAACAGTTCCTGATCTGATCTGATTTGCAATATTTAAGTAAATAATAAAATGTACAAACTTGATGTTTTGAACCGCCCGTGTCAAATACATGGGCCATATAGAAAGTCTAACTGATCCCTGTGTTAAAGGGTGTTAATCTTAACAAATGTTAAATGGAATTTGTATGAAACTAAGTTTCATAGCGATATAATAGGACAGTTCTTTCAGATACAATAGTCCTTTTAAGGGGATCAAAGTAACTAAATTTTGCTATCGAAAATTAAATATATAAGGGTAGTAAAGCACAATTAATGTAAAAGATAAATATGTCAAAAACAAAAATGAAACACGTTGAAAAATTTAAACAGTAAAAATATGGGGCCAACGTTTGTCGGTTCGGTATTCGTTTGCCTATGTATGTTATGGTATATTGCAGACCTGATTGCAAACCAGAAAAAAATGCAATAGGACAGTCCAAAGATTACCGTGACCAAAATTGCTTCCTATTTGCTGGGTAATTTCAGACGCCATTTTATCTGTGTTCCCGCAGTGTCCATTTTGCAACTGTTTCCCGCCGTTGCCAACTTTGAAAAGGTCCGACCCTGAAAACGCCTTACTTGCAGAGGTAATGAAAAAAAACTATTGTGATTACATGTTTGGTTCCAGTAGATCTGACGAAGGATAACAAAGGACGAAAAGTGATGGCAATGACAAAAGCCCATTCTACTTATATGACAATAAATATTTGATTTAATTTGATTTAATTTGGTTATATGATAAGCTTCGACAAAACAACGGCAGTAGAATACCGAAGGAACAAAGCACAAGACTACACAAATCAAAGTCCAGAGACAAGGCAAAAGCAAGAACAACAAAAGACGGAAGACCAAAGACACCACATGCCCACAAGGAAGGGTAAGCATGTCCTGCTCTGTGCACAGCACCCGTCACACTGTCAGTGGGTCAATCCAGGGTAAAGTCGAAACCGGTAATGTCAAATCAGGGAAGACGCGAATCTAGCTGAAAATTTGTGACATTGACATTTCATATCTATCTATGATGTCGTGGTGACGGCCATAGAATTTCTGAAGGGACGAAAGTAACAAAGGCTAAACATATCCCTGACTCAGCAGTTTTTGTGACGGTGCTTTTGCTCTTTCCACAAAGTCACTGTATGTACTGCACGCTCTACAGTAACGAATTAATTGTGAAATATATACTCCATATGCTGGGGATGCAGGTATATTGCTGCAAATATATTTAAATGAAGATAATTATTGTAAGAAGACAAAAAGTGCTTACGAGACAAACGTGGTATTTGTAGCAATTGATTTTTGTTTGTTACATCAATATCTTAAAGCTGACTTAAGACCGGATCAGAGCAGGATAATTCTTTTTCAACACGACGGAATGTATTATTCCATTCAAATATAATTACACCATTAACAGAATACTAATCTGAGTTTGAGTCTGCCTTCTGAAGTTTCATTTGTGGATTTACATTACATCTTCCCACAACAAATAAGTCTATAATGAATAAATAATGATTACCTGACCTGAGTATCGAGGATTTTTTGCTTCTTCTTAGGGGAAGGGGGTTTGTTTGTTTCTTTCTTTGGTTTGGTTTTTTTGTTTGTTTTTGTTTTTGTTTTTTCGGGGAGGGTTGGTGTCGGGGGTATTATGTCAACACTTTCTTCAAGTTATTTTATGGCAAATTTAATAAAATAGTAGTTTTGGTCTTTAATTAATTTTTTCATATAGATTTTTGTCTCCCTTCCTTGCACCTTTTATCCTTTCTTCTACCCCTTACTCCCGCCCCTTAACCCGAGTCGCTCCCTCAGATGAGACATGGGTCGTTGAACTGACCACCTTAATGTACAGTATCTTGGTCATTTTGTTATTTACACAGGAATTTTAATATATTGTTCGTGCTCTAACTGATTAACAAGATGATCAGTCAACTTTTAAATTTGTAGAACTATTCATATATCATTTATCTAATCAAAATACATGTGGGCCACTAATGAATTCTGAAAACAAGTTTTGTTTGAAATAAAGATTTTAACTTTCACCCACATTATGCTTTCCTTGGTTTATATTGAGAAAGGAAATCATCGAAGAACTTTTGTGATCAAGTTTGTTTCTTATCGGCGAAGTAGTTTCTGAGTAGACTGCCTTCCATCTCAGACTAGACACAATTTTGAAAGGACAAAGGACTATATTTGACACAGTTAGGTTCCATTTATCTCGGTGGATTCTGATAGTTTGAATGAGTTCTCAAGAATATATCAGTGTAAAACTTTGTTCCCCGCAAGCGGCCATCCTGGATTAGATGCGGATATGACAGGACTATTGTGATCAAGTTTGGTGAAAGATGACCTTCTAAAATGATCTGGAAATGCTTGATAGTATCTTTTATGGGAATCACCTAAGGACTTAGGTGAACAAGTTTGTTTTCTTAAAAGATATCTTGATAAGTTTTTTCAAAGGGGTCCAATGTTAAACTATGCTCACTATTTCCGGTTATCTCAGAAACATGTAGATACAGACATGTCAGGCGCTGTTTTTAGAAGCGTTATCTAAGGACTATTGAGATTAAGTTTGGTGCAAATTTGGCTCGGCGGTTTCATATATTGCAACGGTCAAGCGAGTAGCGAAAGTTTTATTTCAACGAGATGTACTTTTACATCACAAGCCGACTTTTGAAGGCCTAACTGCAGAGAAAGAAACATTGTTGATAATTGACTGACAGCATACTACGAGAGACTTTTGAAGGCCTAACTGCAGAGAAAGAAACATTGTTGATAATTGACTGACAGCATACTACGAGAGACTGCGTACGTAGTATGTAGAATGACTGATGTGGACCTGCCCATTTGATTGCAACCGATCAAATGTAAAATTTCCTTATGACAACAGTCAATCAGTTATTCTACAAACACCATCTATTTCAATTAAAAACAATGGGTAAGGTGTGTTTTTTAAGGACGTCGGCTTCGGCTGTAAAGGTATACCTCTTTGAAATTAATATTTTGCTACTCCCTTCACCGTTGCAATATGTTTGAATAAAATGTTAACGTCAGTTGGACGACGGACACAATGTGATGGCCAAATCCTATCCTTCTATGCCAGTTCAGCAATATCATGACATAGTTGTAAAAGTAATAGTATTGGTACGATTACAGTGTGATGGTTAAGTCTGTGGCTAAAAGTGAAAGTTTCTTTTTGGGGGGGGGATAATTGTTTTGCTTTTACTTTGCGGGGATCTTTTGCTTATTCTATTGAAAGGTGCTTTATTTTTTAGAGAACAAAAATTATTTAAACTTGAACATTAACAGCTTATATCTTTCGCGATTATAAAGACATGCTCAAGTCCAGGTAGACAATCATGTTTGTGTACAGAAAGTGTGAATACTAAACCTGATTGTTACTAGCAATGTCTGGTTTACCTTTGAGGGGGTAGAACTAGGGTATGGCAGATAATATGTAATAATATTTTACGAAATGATATGGAGTTAATGAACATGAGACCATAACGCATAACTCTGTTTTAGACATATAGAAATAAATAAATAAATAAAATGTTCTATTGAGTTAGGGTAAAAAAATTCAAAGTTGCAATATTTTTCCCAATGCCAATAAAAATTCATTTTCCTAAGAAAACAAACATCCTTTTTTACATGTCTTTGAGTTCATGGTCTTCCAAACATTTAGATTTTATCTGCACTGAAGAGACATAAGTTGTCGAAATGCGCATATGCAGAAAGTAAATTCACAGTAACTTCGGTATTTAGTTAATTGTTACCACTGGGTCGATGCCACTGCTGGTGGACTGTTAGTCCCCGAGGGTATTCACCAGCCCAGTAGTCAGTACTTCGGTGCTGACCCGAAAGCCGATTATATTTCAAACCTTACAATATCTAATTTTTTGTAAATTTTGTTCAAACCTAAGGAGTATCTCCCTCATGCAAAGCTCTGTCCTTAGCTGATTTGGCTTTATATTTATATTATATTGGTTATTTGTTCTCTATCAGTTTTTACATGTCTTTGAGTTCATGGTCTTCCAAACATTTAGATTTTATTTGCACTGAAGAGACAAAATGCGCATATGCAGAAAGTAAATTCACAGTAACTTCGGTATTTAGTTAATTGTTACCACTGGGTCGATGCCACTGCTGGTGGACTGTTAGTCCCCGAGGGTATTCACCAGCCCAGTAGTCAGTACTTCGGTGCTGACCCGAAAGCCGATTATATTTCAAACCTTACAATATCTAAATTTTTGTGAATTTTGTTCAAACCTAAGGAGTATCTCCCTCATGCAAAGCTCTGTCCTTAGCTGATTTGGCTTTATATTTAGATTATATTGGTTATTTATTCTCTATCAGTTTTTACATGTCTTTGAGTTCATGGTCTTCCAAACATTTAGATTTTATCTGCACTGAAGAGACATAAGTTGTCGAAATGCGCATATGCAGAAAGTAAATTCACAGTAACTTCGGTATTTAGTTAATTCAACCTATCATTTATAACACGTGCATTAACTCTGCATTTTCTGCTATAATGCCAATAATGAATTCCATAAATTAATCAACTGACTAACGACGTATATTTATTCTGCCATTGTCTGAATAAATACCTACCGACGGCATTGCATTTGGGTCTCCTCCATGGGCGATGACAATCTCATTGACACCATCATAATTCGTGTCTGGAATTGGAGTTGCCGTGAAGATGAACCAAGTCCGTCTTAAATATTTGTGGTCAGTGATCCACAAGGTATTGCCTACAAATATAAAGTGATTGCAAATTTTAGTAAAATTTGAAAAGGTACGACATATATGGTACGCCAAATTAACATATGTAACAGATAGGTTAAATTCTACTGTACCTATCTTCAAATGAATTAAAGATAAGTTATATATTTAATTCCCCTTCTTGATTTGGAGATAGGTTCAAATGAATTGTACCTATCTTTAAAAGAAATAAACCTATCTTCAGTTATTTGAAGATATGTCTAATTATTTGGATATATGTTAATTTGGCGTGCGTAGTACGGACTTGCCGGACACATTTTTCAATGGTAACACCTAGGGACTGTTGTACCTGAATTTTGTTCCATTGCCTTGAAGTTGCAGAGCAGATCGTTTAAAAAAAAGCTTATGACGCCTGAACGGATGGATGACGGATGCCAAGGAAAACTCATAAAATCTGGCTATATCCCTCTGAGGTTAAAAGAAATTATGAACGAAACACAAGTTATATTGATAAGAACTAGATTTACTCATAAAAAAATTCAACTATACAGTTGGGTTGAATGGGTCGATATTTGGTTGGGTTAATTATATGAAAGTTGAGTATTTTCAAAATGGAAGCGGCAGGCCTGTACCTAATTCCACTTGAAGTGACAGCCCCCACACCCCCCCCCCACCCCTCCCACTCCCGTGGGCTGTGATAAAGTGGGCTATCATTGGCAATTGGTTAAATAAGTGCTAAACTTTGCACCCTATGTACGGTTCTATGTTTCAGAATTGAACTGTGCATAATGGTAAAAATGAATTTATCAGTTTACTTAAGTTATTAATATAACATGTATTTAGTTATAAGTCCCGAGTTCCTATCGTTATTTACGTTTGTCTTTTGTTTTTTATTGTGTTTTCTTTTTTCTTGTGCAGTTCCTTGGTATATTGAGGCATGTGACTATGCTTTTTCGGCCATTGTAGGCGTTTTCTGATTTTTTTTTAATTCTATTTTTATGATATATATGGTTTTTATATGTTGATTGATGAAATTAATTAAAATTACGAAATAAGAATATGGTCGTTCGGGACCAAACCCAGATCAGGTCTTCGAGTAGGATTTTTCCCTTTAGGTGGTTCGGTAGTATTCCGCCATTTTGATTTCACGTTTCATGCTTTGATAGGTACTTTTTATCTAACATTTGTGCAAACATTTTAATATTTGGATAAATCTTTCAAATAGTTCGCTTAAAACAGTATATACTAATTTCTTCCAGTGTAGCATTTAATTTATACAGACAATTCAGAATGGTATTTGTACTGATACATTCTTTGAAATGATTACTTAAGAAATGGTGGTAATTTCAAAATATGTTTTACAAAGGGACCACTATGAAAATATGGATTTTGTGAAATATTTAAATAACATGGTCAGCGACCCTCCATTTTTTTTCTTTTTTTTTTAAGTTCAATACAGAGGCTCGCAGTTTACAGAATTCATCAAAATTCTCATGGATGTAACTTGAAAATTTTTGGAAAAATGATAATTTTCCCTAACATTTCAACTCAACTAACAAATTCCCATTTTTGGTGAAAGATTTTGAACTCATATGGTCCGTGACCCCCAACTTTTATTTAGTTTAAAGTTAATATTTTAAAGTTTTATTCTGCAAACTTTTGAAAAGTTCTGATGGATTTCGCTTAGTCTCCCGAACCACTAACATGTAACTACCGAGAAGTGAAAAAACTTCTACAAAATAAAATAAATTATGGCATGCTCCTGAATACGAAAATCGGGAACGAATGGGAAGATTTTAGGGAACTCGTGCCGCGTATCAGAAAGGAACTTAAAAATAATGTCATTTGCTTATGGACGTCTTGGTAGATCTTAATACATGCAAAACACAAATAACAGAGGGAGAGAGAGGGTCGCAAAAAACGCATCTCTCTTCTTTTTATTCTGCAATGAAATTGTGGTATTCTGATGGATTCATTTTATCTTTTTTAGACAAAAAAGGGAATATTGTTTGTAACGTATAGAAAATCGTGATTCTTAAATTGCTTTCAAGGGGTAAATTGTGTGTCTCATGAGAGAATACTACGTAATTTTTCATTTTTTTACATTATTTATATAACACTTCAACATTTCTCTGCAGATACTATTTCCTCATATCATTCAATGTTTAGATAAAAAGAACGGTGAAAACTGTGGAACCAAAACCTGCATATTTATTGAAACATGTTAAATAATTTACCAGTCTTTGGATCTATGGCCCGGACATCATTCTGTCGACCCGACACGATACAGTCGTCAGTTCCATCTTTGTTCACGTCAACACCATGACATTGAAGAGCAAAAACCCCTGCGTAGGTTGCTGTCTTCCAAAGAACTTTCCCATCGTATCCTCTCATAGCGACTACCCCTCCTCCACACGGAGCAGTAAATCCTATAATATTTATATAGATACAAATAATTGTCTTAGGGCCCACAAATCAGGACGTCTTCCGGCAAACTCTGAATTAGCATTTTTTATTAGAACCAGCAACCCAGTCCCTCTGTGCGGAACCATTAACCACATGGCTAGCGCGATTTTAAATATGAGACTTGATTTTAGGGGACGAATATTTGATATTCAAGGGGAGGCTTGGGCGAGTTTGCCTAGAAAAAATATTTATTTTCATGAAAATTTTGAAAAAATAATTGTTTTCACCAAATTTCACGTTAAATTATTTAATTACATTTGCAACAAAAAAATTATTTTCAAATCAACATAGAATTATTTATTTAATGACAAGTAGGATCAAAATATTTATTTTCACTGGCGCCATGATTAAATCAGTTATTTAAAAAATCGCCCTTTTACTTGGAAGAATCTCTTGCGCTAACTAAACCAGGCCAATTTTTGAGGATTTTCGGACTGAAAAACATGAATTCAAATCATAGTTCTTTTCTGATTGACACACTGATATTTCATTCATTCATTACGTCTACCTTGACTCTCACAAAAGTCATCTAAAAAATAACAGTTCCAAGTTACTGCAGCTTTGTTCATTCCCAAAAACATTGCGTGTCATTTTATTTTAACTCGTTTCAGTCCAGTCAAGAAAAGGATATTTAATATAGAACTTTGGCATTTTTGTCAATGCCCAATCTCTCTGTGTCTTAGGGGCCGAAAAATCTGGACGTCTTCCTG
>MJUU01026309.1:11007-22106 GCA_002080025.1 Modiolus philippinarum
ATAAAATTTGAAACATAATCTGATTATCTACCCTTAATTAGAGGACTCGAAGAAATCCTAGAAATATGTGATGTTTCGGGGGAAATAGATTCTAATTGGTAACTCAAAGAAGAGTGATTTAGATACATAGAATGAAACTTCTGTGTTGAAATGCAGAAATTCAAAATTTGTAATTACTTTTGCAAATTTCCAATTTAATCATGTTTATTTTAGGAAAGGGTCTTTTAAGAATTATTTGATTGGTTACCTTAGTTTGTGGTAAGATTCTAAATTTTCATTATGAAACAATAAAACATTTCCGTACACTACAATATGTTTTATTCTATTTTGCATGTTCTAAAAGAATTTGAATTCCTGATGTAAATGGAATGGTTAAGTCACAATCAAGATTTATTTAGTAAAAAACAAAAATATGCTTTCAGGCACGCAGTTTAAATACATGTTTATTCTTTTAGTCAAAACATGGTCTCTATGGGTATTTAAACATTTCTCAGATAATCAATGTGTATACCAAAATTAATATCTTATTACAAACATGGGAGGTTAGATCTTAAGGAAAACCTGTTTTAATCCGTGGACGCGTTTTATTACTGTATTGCTGAAGCGGAAACTTTTAGGTTGACATTGGTATATATGACATGTCATTCTCCGGTTTTCAACAGTACATCATTTGCATTTTATAAAAAAAAATAACTGTGGCAATTTTCGTTGTCGATACATTCTTTGGATATCATAAATTGCCTCTGCCTGATTACCTATTGATTTTTTATCTTTAATCATAAAGTTGTCCGTTGCCTGAAATTCAGGTGATCATAAAGGGGCCGTTGTATTGGAAATTTTTCATAGCTTTGAATGAGGCTATTTATATGTTCAGAACTGCAAAGAAATGTGTTAAACGGGAAAGGAAACCATTATATCGGACTGCAAGCATTGAATCAAACCATTCAACTGTAGTTTCTTCTTTTTATATGGTATAATATATTGTCATCACACAGAGTCCCCGCTTGTTTTGCTTTTGTTAAACATAATCAAGTGTTGTATCACTCAAACACGTATTCCGTGCAGGACAAAAAGTTGTAAGACATTCCGTAAAAAGAAAATACATTACCACATTACTGTTCTTTTTGTTTATTTCCCTTGAAAAATTTACTCTATCCATCATTTTCCCCATTCTTTTCAAAAATGCTCCGTTGCTTGATCTGAAAGTCGCCGTTTCTCCCGAAAGGGTCCGTAACGACTAGCCACCGTGGGGTTGTTTCGCGCCGAAAAGTGAGTCGTTTAATTCGCTCCGATTGCGTAATTGGCTATCGATGGATATTATACTAACATAACTTTTAAATTTAATTAATAAAAATAGTGAACGATGATTTCAAACCACACATCCCAATCAAAATAATTAATGGAGTAATTAAATAGTTTAAGACGCAATCATTAACTAAAAAAAAGGTTTTATTATTAAGTGTAATGATTTATCATTCTTTGATCTATCAAAATAAAATTAAATAATTAATCAGTGAAGACCCCAGCGCTTGCATACATGTACTCCTTGAGAAAATATTATATAAAAGCATTGTACCCTTTTGGGAAATTCTTTTATCTTGCATGTGGGAGAGAGGGTAAATGGTGGTTGTGATTCTTAGCCTAATTCTTGTTTAGATCGTTTTGTGTAATAAATTTAAAAACCTGTCTGTGTAACTTTATCTCTTCATCCAGATTCAGAATATAACAAAGTGAAAAAAGGCTAAAAACAGGTGAAAAATATACTGTAAAAAACAAAATGGCATCTTGTTAACAATCTCAGAGTTTACTGTCAAGGAGTACAATCTAATGTAATGTATAGTCCCTGGTCTCTGTCTCGCTACACGTATCACCAATGGTGTCTTACGGAGTGTATTAACTACCTGAAGTAAAAATCATACCGCCGATGCATCTCTGAATATGTACTTCATTACCAATTTAATATTTAAACTCTCAGTGTTTTGATATTCTTTGTGTTTCCTCAGTGTTAGAAAAATAAAGCAGAAAAAAATAATGCAACCAAAAACCATAAAAATAACATTTGCCCGTTTTCGGTACTCCCAAAACAAGTTCTGATCAAATACACAAAGGAAACAGTTATTAAAAAACAATTTATAAAAGTGGAGCGAAAAGACCCAGGGCGAACGGGAATCTATTCTATTCTATTCTATTGTCTGAACTTCCTCCAACATAGGAGCACCTCCGTAGAGTAAAACACGGTGAAAGTGAAATGTTAAAAATAATTGCCCGCGTCCACAAATATATACAAATAAAACATTTACTACGTTAAGAAATAAAAGTTTCAAATTATTTACAGTTCGTATTAATTAATACATGTATCTATCTATTAAAAAATGCATTAGTGTAGTTCCAGAGTGTTGTGCACCTCCACCCAAATACTTCAAAACTTTCAAATCGAGTTGGTTTAATGTAACATGATAAAAGTTAAAATAACTAATATATGATGAAGACTGTTAATGACTTCAACTATATATACACAAATAAAACAGTTGAACGCTATTGATTATTTACATCAAGACACAACAACAACGCCATCCATAGATGCGTCTCCTGAACCATCAGGCACTCAAGTGCTTTTATACTGCGATACTTCCAGTATAGTGTGGAGAAGCCCACGCTCACTTCAATGTAATTTTCCTTCAAATCAGTATCACTTTCAATCTAAGTACTTTGTAGCGCTATACTTGACGTTTGTGTAGACATCTCTCGCTAAGAACAGAANTAAGTTGATATGTAGATTAGAAAGGACTACAAAGACCTCACAAAGTTGGAGACAAACTAGTATCAGAAAGAACTAAGAAGTATAGTATAGTCCAGAACTAAATCACAAAATCACCAATGCCCTTGTTCAATACAATATTGGAAAAAAGTTGAGCATTAAACTAGAGAACACAAGACTTTTAAGACGTAACCATTGCCATGCAGGGACTGAAAGATACATTTCAACTGAGTAAGATTACATGTGCCATACAGCAGCTGTTTGTAACATTTCTAAGAAGATTGCCATAATGATCATGCACTTGCTGTAATATTACACCCTACAGATGCATTTTCATTGAAAAACTCAGCAACTCCTATAACCTTTAAAGATATGATTATGAACTTGTCCTAAAAATTACAATCTCTTACTATACAGAATAGCCTTACATGTATTGATGTCCTCCACTTACACTTTTAAAAAAAAATGAAAAATGGCACATTACAGCAAGTCTGTTTTGAGAAAATCAAGACAGCAACTAACTATCTTCTAAACACAAAATTTGGGTATATCTTTTCAATGGTAAGTGATATGGTTTTCATGTTTTGCATGTGCATTCCTTGTGGCAAGACCTTTTAATTGGTACCAGAATAGTTGACCTTGTGACCTTGGGCTGTGAACAACGGCATAAAAACTTGAACGTTGAGCATATCTTTTGAATGGTAAGTAACAGGGCTTTCATATTTTGCATGTGTATTCCTTGTGGCAAGACCTTTCAAACGATACCAAAATTTTGGACCTCACGACCTTGACCTTGACATATGATGGACTCTTTGAAAAAAATAAAAAACTTAACATTGGGTATATCTTTTGAATGGTAAGTGATATGGCTTTCATATTTTGCATGTGCATTCGTTGTGGCAAGACCTTTTAATTGGTACCAGAATAGTTGACCTTGTGACCTTACCTTGGGCTGTGAACAACAGCATAAAAACTTTAATATTGAGCATATCTTTTGAATGGTAAGTAATAGTTCTTTCATAGTTTGCATGTGTATTCCTTGTGGAGAGACCTTTCAGTTATATATATAGAAATTAAACTCATTTATGATGAAATGTTTCTTGATATCTATAGAATTTTTTCAGCATATTTTCTTCATTTATGCACTTTCGTTTTTACAGGTACTATACACATATTATATATATCAATGATGAGAGATGTTACTAAAAATATCTATTATTTCATTTCTTCTCTTCTGTGTATTCCTCCACTTTTGGGGAACCAGTATTGATGATCCCTGGTGTAATCAAAGTACTGATAATACTGATAGACAGAAAACCATGAGTTGGCTATAAATTTTCCAAAAAGGGAGGGGGTTTGAAAATTGTTTTCTTATAATATATAATAATGCTTGGATAAAGATTGGAACGGTTCATTTGGGTGACTTCTGTGTTTCCATCCAATTGCAATCATCATTTAATGTGATTAAACTTTTCTGTTGATGCCAAAATTTATTTCTACAAATTATTTTGTCAGAAGGACATTCATTGTTCAAAGTTTCTTCTTTACTTCTACCCGGTGGCATAAGTGTTTCACAAAACACATCTTGTTAACTTTGAAAATTGACAAAATATCCTTGTAAACACTCTAGAAAATTTATTTCTAGTTGGATTTCGATAATATTGACACAGTAGCTTTAGTTCAATGATGTGTAAAGCGAGTTCAAAGATGAGTCCTATGCGAATATTTTTGTATGAGTTATGCCCCTTTTTAACTTTGAAAATTGACAAAATATTCTTGTAAGCGCTCTAGAAAATTTATTTCTTGTTTGATCTCCATAATATTTACACAGTAGTTTCAGTTCTAGAATGCCTCAAGCGGGTACAAAGACGAGTCCTATTGGAGTATTTTTGTAGGGTTTTGCCCCTTTTTAACTTTGAAAATTGACAAATTATACTTGTAAGCGTTCTAGCAAATTTATTTCTCATTGGATTTTGATAATATTTACACAGTGGCTTTAGTTCAAGAATACCTCAAGCAAGTTCGAAGATGAGTCCTGGTCAAATATTTTTGTAGGAGTAATGCCCCTTCTTAACTTTTAAATTTACCCCAAATATGTGGGGTTTCAAATTGCTGGAGCGGCGGGGATATATGGCTATGCATAGCGCTTGTTCAGGTACTAATGTTATCAGCTTTTGATATTTTCCCTGGCCTTGTCTTGACTTCTTATACATTTTATAGGTTTTGAAAGATTTTAATATAATTTGATAGTATCCATTTATACATTCTATGAGAATCAGATTTCCAAAATGATAACTTGAGTATCTTTCTTCACTTGGTATTATGCATACATATGTTTTCTTCCATCAGGTCAAGGTCACACTGGATGGCTGAAAAACTTGATTTCAATATAAACTGCCACGCTTTAGATCAAACCAAACTTATTCACCAATGACTTACTTTTGAGACTGTAAAATGTGGATTTGTGGGTCACAAACATCACAACGTTTCAAATAGATTTGTTTCCATCCCCAAAGTCAAGGTCTTACTGGTAAATAGATACTTTGTAAGTTCACAAAATGTATTGTTTCTGGACCATAACATGAGTATCCTATATCAAATCAAAACCAAACTGTCAGATATTCATACAACAAAAACACATAAGCCCATAAATTTGTATGTAACTGACCCCAAGGTCAAGGTCAGTGTGACTATGAATAGATAAGGCTTGTTCTATTAAAAATGTAACTTAACCTTATCCTTACAAAAGAGAAAGAAACTTCTTTTTTTATTGCTGAAAGATAGATTAAGCCACGTGGATTAAGCACATGTTCTTTTACCACACATAACAGAATAGAACTTCTTCAATGACTATTTGCGGTAGAGCTGAATATATGAGGATATATGTCGTTTATTTGCTGATCTTATGATCTACGTGATCCAGCATCCTATAGCTAAACTTCCGTCCAATAACCTTTACCTGAAGAGGGGTTAAGCTTTTAATGTCCCAAATCTAATTGAAGCAGGGTGCTTTTTAGATGCTCAATTACACAAAGGAACTCAAGCAGCTGTTTTCAAGGTTCCAAACAAACTATTCTACCTATAGAACATACAGTGAGCGTCTTGATGTTAGGAGAACTTCTTGTGTATGCAGCTGTTCGACCAACTGAACAACAGGAAACGACCATTATTTTTTCTATCTTGATAAATTTATAAATCAAACTTCACTTTGACATACCGTCAACACGTAAGATTTTATGATTTACATCAAGTACGGCCCAAGTTACTCTTGGTCTCAAACCATATATGACGTCATATATAAAAGAACCCCTGCACCAAAACGAGATTTGTTTCTTTTTGGGTGTACCATGCCTTTTAGCAGCCGAAAGGCAAGACGTAACCCCTATAAAACTACATTTTACACCGAGGTTACTGGATATTTTCTACTTCTAGTTTTGCTACATGGATTCTAAGATTGGCTGATGTGACATTTATTGTATATCTGCCCTTTTCAGGTCAACTGACTCAAAGTGTCATATCACTGTCATGCTTCCGTCGTCTGTCGTCAGTAACAGGTTCTCTCCTGAATCTGATGGGCGGATTTGAAACTTTACAAGAATAATCCATGGAATCATTTTCAAACTATTTTCATTTTATTTTGATCCAATAACACAGTTGCAAGTGGCGAAAAATTCTATGCCATTGGTGTATGAAGCAGTTTTGGGGTAACAACTCGAGCACTGATATAGAAAACGATGTTTGAATATTTCCATTTTGAAATTTTGTAAAAATAAGGAGAATCTCACTAGCTGATTATGGCGTTAGACACATTGTTTGGTAATGAATTTAAATTTTATTGCATTATCATCGTAGAAAAACTAACACTCTGTACAGAGTCTTTAGATGGATCTACAGTTCTGACTGACATTAACAGTCCTGAAATAAACAAGCGGATCGTATTAGTCATTCTTACTGGTGGTTGAATACCCAATGTGTGCAGAACATAAAGATAAGTCTGGTATTTGACAGTGATAGGAGAAATGCAAAGTTGAAGAACGCGTAAAAGGTGTTTCTAATAGGGCTAGTCATCTTTCAGTCGGGGTATGTTAGATATAGTATTTAAACAGCCAAAGCATGTGACAACAATTAAAAACCAATCAGAAAATAATAAGACTATAAAATTACGTTACGGGCAGACCAATGTCGGAGAGAAACTATTTAAACGTGACAAAAAAAAATGTCAAATCATTTCATCACCCCAGATAACGTGGGGTTCTGTAGCTTTATGAGAAAAAAACACTATGTAATTTAGCAAAACAGACGAAGGCCTGCTACCACGATAGGGGGGCGATTTATTCTAACCATTGTTGAATATTCTGTGAGATTCTAACGATGCCAATGACGATTAAAATTCAAATAGTAAAACCGTCAAGTGATATATGTATATCATAAAGAAGGCATTTTAAGGAAAATAAGTTAGTAGCGACTAATCATTAAGCATTCTCCGTCACAAATTTATGTGTGGAAGTTTACAATAGACCGAACTGCAAAAAAATCTCTTTTTTGACGATAGAGAATCCATGGAATCAGAACTGAAACGATGGACATGAAACTACTGGATAACTAGAATTCAAGAGAATGTTTTATTTCATGTGCCAGGTTAAGAGCTGAAGAGAATTGAAAAAGATTATAATCGTGTTGGAATATAGATTTGAAGGGAAGACAAAAGAACAACAACCGAGAAGAAAGTTTATATCACTATAGTCTGTGTGATTGAATTTTCACAACACGCAAACACAGTATTAAAGTCTGTTTCACTTCCTTTAGATAATGGAAATTCTCTTCTACTGACTTTAATATTGCATATTTCGGCACTGGATTTTTCATGGTTGTGTAAAAATATTGTACACTTCTGAAACCACTTTTAATTTGATGATTTCCAATACATATGGAAAGAAAAAATACTTTTTAAAATTGCTCCATGCTTTTAAAGGGATAATATTTTCGGCGCACCATTATCGAGAAGACTGGACCATTCTGAAATAGGTATTGGCAGGTATTACCCGAATTCAGATGATAAACAAGTCTCACTTTGGCTTTAACCATGTGTTTGGACCCCCCCCCCCCCTTTTATTTAAAGAAAAAACATACCCGGAAATGAAATAATTCAACAAAATACCCAAACATGTAACTGAAATATGCATGCATCAATTGCAAAAGGAATATTTGAAAGAAATTGTTAATGTGCTGCTAATTTCTATTTGATGTTTACAAACAAAGTGTCCGTGGATTACAATTGTTAACCCCGAACGAGTACACCTTGCTATTAATAGGTAGGTCATCTCGGGTCAACTATTTTATCAAGTTACTTGGTCACCCTTAAAATAGGACAATCCACCACTTAGAAATTTTTACCTGTTTGAAAAAAATTAAGAAAATGCACATGACTGCAGACTTTTGTGCATGTCGTAAACGGCGAATTCAACATTTTTTAGTTATGTATAGTCATTCTTGATTTACATACCAAAAAGATAAAGATTGGTGAAATAATAAAGCTAAAATCGCGAGATTTCCATTATCTAAGGGAAGTGGGACAGACTTTAGTGAGTATACTTATACACGACTTAAAGGAAGGTAGAAATTCAAAAAGTGCTAACATATCCGGACATTCACACGGCAGAGTGCAATAACGCTTACACTTCCATTACTTAGTATGTGAAGGTATAAGGTATAAGGTCATGGTATAAGTAGGATCGAAAGGCCGATTTCGCCCTTCTTGCAATTTTCAAGGGCAAAGTCTCCATGGAAACACGCACTGAAATGCCATCCCACGGCGTCCTCCAATAAGCGTGTAATAAATCACGTAATTCGTACAGAATGGATTTGTTGACATTTTCTAATATGGGGTGAATGCCGTATGTCTTTCAAGAAAAGATAATGGAGCAGAAAGAGGAAGACATCAAATGGAAGGACTTACCTGCCGGGGACGGGGGTGATTTACAAAATCTTGGTAGAAGTGGATGGTAAGCTTGGGAAAAGCAGGACTCTCACATTGAAACCTAGACAAGGAGAAACTACTAGAGTAGGAGCTTGTCACACCCTTAACAAAGAGAAGGGTCCATTGTCAGGAGCTTTGTTCGGAACACAGGGTCGCTTAGCAAGATAATCTGACGAGGAAGTAAAAAAATCACCTGGGATAGGAACTCAAATTTCTCAATCCAAAGCAGATGGATTTTTTCACTTGGCAACTTCATTTAGAGGGTTCGGAGATGAGCGGATCGCAAAGAGATTGGAAGAACCCTACTTACGGCGCATGTGTAATGGTTTATAGTATTCACAGTGAAATAAATTCTAAAGGAACAAATTTTACAGCTTGCCCAGGGAAATAATCTCCAGTTGGAAAGTATTTAATGTTCAAATAATGTCCAGACGGAATAAATCTCATAGTATATCACATTTATTCCGTTTGAAACTTATTTCAGAGGATACTATTTTGGCTTACACATACGCATTCAGTTTCTTCGCTAAATACTAGTATGGTAGAAAGCTGACGAAGCTGATCCTTCTCATCGTAGTAGTTCTTAATGCAGACTGCAAGAGCATCGTCATAACTTGCAAGTTCGACTTTTTGCTAGTTGCACAAGGTTTCAATGCTTCTTTGTTCTTCTTGTCCACTCGGGGATCAAAGCCTCAGCACCGACACCAGTCAGAACAGACCACATGGAACTACTGGTAAGCAACTGACTGTCAAAGAACACCCATCAATGGCAATGAATACGACCTTGTCTAATCAGATGTAGATATATCAGCGCATGCACATATAGCTGGATTTCTGCGGTTAGCTCTTCTTCCATGCATGCGATACGACTGGCATCAACCTTATCATTCATGAAATTGTATAGAAGCATGTCGTGCAAGGGAATTTTCTCGAATGGGCGATTGGGTCACAAGATCAGACTGGATCCGTCGTATTACTACTGACCACGCTTCACGCAGAGCCAATTATCCTGCGGATAATTTGGAAGGTTTGGCACCATGACCACCAGGTTTTCACCGTGCAAACGTATCTACAATGCTTCCAGTACAACCGAGAAAGGATGGCATGCGAAATAGAAGTGCTATTCAAACCACTCAAAGCACCAACTCCGACGGCTAGTAGAATGGTCTGGACTACCATAGAAAGGATTCTCATAGCCAGGCCAGCTGGCATAGGGAAGAAACCAACTTCCTTCTGTGTGGTATACTTTAACTTGTTGGCGCCCAACTCCAGATTCATAAAATCGGAGCCTTTTTAAAGGAGTTGGCGATCTTTTGGGTATTCTATGTGTTGAGTAACATCATGTGCTCGCCCCCGAGGTTTGAGTGGGACAACCGAATGATTACCGGACTGGGACAACCGAATGATTACCGGACAACCCCTCTTGGCTGTCCTCTGTTGTTTGTCAACTTGACCTCTCCTCAAGTTCAAACCGTATTCTTGATACGTTATTTACTAAATTCACAGCAACTTCGGTATTTTGTCATGTATTTATACTTCGCAAAGATGAGACTGAATGGAACCCAAGCACGGTATCAAAATTCATCTGATAGCCCATGGCTTGGATGATCATTGATATCAGAGTCGCGCGATTGGTTCCGATGATGATCTTATTCTTTTGCTTGTTTAGCTTCACATGTCACGGAATCTCCTCGTTGATTTCGTCGACGCCATTCGAGCCGGTGCTCAGGGTGATGGGAAACCAGTGGGGATTAGCATCGGGAGATATTGGCTTCGTGAATGTTGTGGATCGAGAAGTAGATTTCAAGGGTAAAAAAGGTCATCTCATAGTTCTTGCCATCGGGCAGGTGCATGGATGGGTTGAGCATGGTGAGGTTCCTGATACGATGAATGAAAACCTCCAGGTCGATGTCTTCTGCTGGTGGACTGTTTACTCCAATACCCTCAGTATTTTGGTGCTGACCCGAACACCGATTCTATTTGGAACCTTGCAATATCTAAATTTTTGTAAATTTTGTTGAAAACTAAGGAGTATCTCCCTCATGCAAAGCTCTGTCCTTAGCTGATTTTGGCTTTACATTTAGATCATATTGAGTATTTGTTCTCTATCAGTTCTAACAACTTTGACCAAACGTTTAGATTTTACCTACACTAACAGATATATAAGTTGTCGAAATGCGCATATGCAGTTCTAAACTAAATTCACATTAGCTTCGGTATTTAGTTTTTTTGTTACCACTGGGTCGATGCCTCTGCTAGTGAACTGTTTATCCCCGAGGGTATTCACCAGCCCAGTAGTAAGTATTTCGGTGCTGACCCGAACGCGGATTCTGTTTGGAACCTTGCAATATCTAAATTTTTGTA
>MJUU01026309.1:25608-38756 GCA_002080025.1 Modiolus philippinarum
ACTTCGTATTTGCTCACCTTGTTCAGCATCAAGTTGTCGAAAACCATGAGATTCAGCAGCGTCGTCTTGCCACAGTCGGATTTCCAGTATGACGAGGCCTTAGTCCGACCGCCGAGGAAGGGGAGTAATTAGTAGATGTCTAAACTTCAATTTATTTAAAGTAATGATCTTTGCTTAAAATGTTGAAAGGAGACGGACACTTTAGGGTTGGGTGAGGTGCTGATCAGGAATTGGCGCTTGAAGGTGAATGGTACTCCAAAGGTCTGGAAATTTAAGGAGAACCCTACGACCGTCAACTTTTTGGTCAAGCAATCAGACCTACTATAAGCCGCCCCTCTCATCAAGTTTTCTGGTCCGTGCAACCGATAGAACCAGCAAATATGCGAAATACATATCACCCTCGATTACAGTATCTCTTTTGTAGGGTTAATTCGGTTTGAAACCGTCCTCCCATTTATACTGTGCCAACCCTCAAGCGCCACTAATTGAGTCACTGAAACAATCGTCAATATCACTATCACTACCCTTCTTCTGGACCTACTGGTCGTATGGGAAGACTTGACCTTCTCTTCTAGGGCTTTACTGGCCTGCATCTTTGCTGCCAACTCTTGCCAGTTGACCCCTTCGTGAAAAGCTCGTCTGCATGAGTACCTTCAGGCAAGTGGCGGATCTCATACCCCAGCATGTCCAGGTCTGTGTTTAACCTGCCACTAATGGTCGAAACGCAGCTTTGTCTCACATGGCTGATCGATTGTGACATGAATTTCCTTGATTACCTGGTTCCGGTCCAACTTGCTCTGACTGTTCTCTGACTTAAATGCCTGAAAGTTTTCAATGCATCCTTCAACTCCTGATTCATTCACTGGTTGGTAACCGCCCGATTATTCTTGGGTCTCCCAGTCCGGTGATGCGGTAATCATTCATCTCTTGATCTTAAAGTATGTAGTGAATGGTGCCCCGTCGTCTAGATCCAAACTTATCCATTCATTTGCAGTGAGAATACTACGTCGTGGAAGGTCCACAATTACATCGAATCTCGAGCCGCAAGTAGTCTATCGTCTTCGAGGCCATAAGAGTCGAAGTATAACTTGAAGTCTCTGCTCTTATGCAAACAGTTCCAATGCGGTCGAGGTGGTTCAGGATGTCACATTCAGTTTGAGGCGGGGGAAGGCGGTAAAGCACCTCGCATGAATACTCTGAATCGAGGGATTTCTAGGGCCGAGGCAGCTTCTTTGAGCTTCACATTCGAGAGGGGTTTTTGGGGAGAATAAAATTATGTCCGCTAATGTTGCTCATCTATTCAGATTCGGTATTGACTGTGCTTACTCTGTCGAGTAGGTAGTGTCCCCTATCAGCCTTGGCTAAGAGTGCCACCTTGTTAATCTCTTCGCCGTAGAGCAGATGGGGGTGATTGCGGGTGATTTTCATCTATTGTTGGGTGGTCAGGCATCACTTGTACTCGTCGAAGGTAATGTCTCGCATAATAGCGTTCTTCTTTACTCCTTCAGCCTCGCTGATGGCCTCCTCCTTCACCTTGTGGGAGAGCTTACGATAAAAGCTATATTTGGCCACTAGCTTCAGCGCCTGCTTCTCGAAGTCGGGCATCAAACTACTTCCCGATGCTTTCGATGGTCTTGAAGAAGATGTGGTAATTAAACATCTTCAGAATTCCTTCTCAGTGTCGGACGGGGATTGGTGTTCGTGTCAGTATACTCCTTGAGCCAAGAAGATTGCCGAAATTAAATGCTGCGATGAACCTTTGTCAGTTTCATGCCCGTCGTTAGATATTGGTTGAGGTTTCTGCAGTGAAAACGTACTTGATGCGGTCGCACAGTGTCGGAATGAGCTTCTGCACTCGGTTGATTTCAGTGTTCACTGGTTCACTGCTCGCTGTAAAGCATCGCTCATTTCCATCGGTTAGTCGAGATCGCATTCCACCATGGCGCCGTAATAGCGGTCACGGGGTAGTTTAAGACGATCTTGATCTCCGGCTACAGCTACTCAAAGACTTCCGTGGGTGTCTTTACCATGGTCAACCCGAAAGGGCTGTTGACTTTCAAGTAGGACAGATTCTTGGTGGGTTGACAGCTATCATAGTTGTCCATTTAGGGGTTGTTGGCCTCACCATGGCAGTGTAAGATCATGGCCACCAAACACCTGGTCGTCTGCTCGAATATGTCGAACATGTCGGGGTCTGTCAGGATTTCCAGTCTGACCCCGGTAGTTTTCAGCGCAGCTTCGCGGGCAAGGACGGGGGTAAAGTACTACATGAGTTCTAGCTCGTAGTTCTCGAGGCAGACGTCTCTGAAGTTCTCCACAATGTCCGTCATGATGTCTGCCAGAGGGTGTGTAAGTCGCAAAGGGTCTTGCACTCAAAAACCTCAAAGACCCTCTGGAAAGAATAGCTAAGAATTTCTTGACCCCAACAAATGCAAATTTCGGAAAATCACACCTTAAAAAAATAGGACAGGTTGTAGTTACCTTGTACGTACTTCACGTAGAAACAAAACCCTGGTACAGTGTGGTGATTGTTCTGCGTTGTGTCGGCCTTGGGTCTATTCCGCTGGCCGCTGACCGGTATCGAAGCATTCAAAGATGGCATAGATCACTTGGCGCGGTCGAATCTGTCAAGCAACAATTAATATGGCACGCATAGTGAACTATACGATAAATGAATATTGTCGTTGCAAATATCGAGTTTTAATGCTATAAACACATCTATGCGATGGATGATTTTTTTTCTTTGTGGCATTTTCATTTCACAGGCCGTCTATTAAGATAGGATATGGGTCATTTAACAATTTATTAACATCGTTAAGATTTTTAACGTTTTGTATTGATTGATTTTCTCTTAAAGATTTGATTGGTTAATTTATCAATAATGCAACAAAGTGATGACTCCTTAGTTTGAACTACTGCTTCGATAAATTCAGATTTATAGTATTTCTCAAGAAATTTATTGGACGATATCCAGGATTGATTGATAAACATTCAGTTTCAATTTCAAGTTTTATCGAAGACAGTTTTGTTTAAGTTTTGGCTTCTTCTATTTAGGTTTGTCTATGAGTCACTTTGGTGTGACTTGTACACCGAACGACAAAAACATTTTACTTGTATGATGAAACCAAGTTTCCCGCTCTTCGTGCAGGGACCACACGCTTTTATTTCGGCTCACCAATTTTGTGTGTTAAAATGATTTGGACGCAAAATTTTTAAAGTTTACCTGTCAATTTCTTGGATTTTAACACAGGATTATGCATATTTGCATCTGTTTGGATTTAATTGTTTTCAGGTCGTGTAACGCCACGAAGATAGGAAGATTGGTTCATATTGAATTCTATGGCATGTCGAATAGACCTCTCATTTACATGATGTCTGTGGGTTCTGGTTGTTCCTCTGACAGTTCGGTGGTTTCTTTCGGAGATCATTTTGTATATTTTCCGCTTTCCTCCACCTTTAATTCAACTGAGCATTTAACGGCATCGGTTTGGATAGAGCAGATTCTCCTAACCGACTCCCGTTCTGCCTTATTTTGTGGGGGCTTCTGGAGAGTTCTTTGTATTTATGTTTATTTTTGTTTTTGCACTCTGTACATAGTTTTAGCCCCGTGGGTGGCAGTGATTGGTACGTATGTCCTCACAATTCCACAACCTCAGGACTCTTCCAGGTAAGTCAACCTGCGTTAGGCTAGGGAATCGGGGAAGGCAATGCTCACATTAACATGCCTGGTGCATATTTGTTAAATGTTCCTCCTTACGTCTTATATTACGTTATATGACGGTGCTCCTACATACAGGAGGAATATACTTACAAAACAAACAAACAACATGCTTGTATATCGAACGGCAAAAACATTTTACCTGTATGATGTTATGGCTTTGACATTAAACAAAATCTGGGCACANAGAAGCTATAGTTAGTCGTCATATAAGCGGGGTGGGGGTAATGGCTTGATGTATCATTAAACCTGGTTTAACCCGCCATTTCATTTATAAAACGCCCATTCCAAGTCGGGACTGTGACGGCTTGGATAAAATGTCCTGTGTTTGGTTGTGTGTTCTCGATACTGTGACTACTGTCGTACGTCTTAATACGGATTGGCTTCGGACTTTTGTTGTCACTTATATCTTTTACCGTTTTTGCAATGTCTTTGGACTTCGATTTTTGTAGTCATCGCTTTCCTTGTTCCTTCGGTATTCTACTGCCGTTGTTTTATATTGATTAACTTATCTACTCAATATGGTTCATTATTGTAACAAGTCTTTAACAACCGATCAAGTCATCAACTATATGTTGAACTATAAATCAGACAAATAAGGATTTTTATTATCACCAGGCTGTTATTGAACTTAGATATGTTTGTCTCCCGATTCTCATGCAATAGATCACCTAAGAGGCTGGTGACACGGGGTGTCTGTTCTCCCATTGATTTTCGGACATTTTCCCCATTTCCCATATTTTTTTGTCTCGTTTCCCAATTCCCGTTTGTTCGTCTCTCCCATTTCCTACTTGTTGTTTTTCCCATTTCCCTATTTTTTTTTCATCACAATTCCCTTTTCCCTGAGTTTTTGACCCATTTTTTACTATGTCCAAAAAGCGTGTCACTCCTTCACCTTATGTCCCGAATTGAGGATTTCACTAAAATTTCACAAGAAATAGGCTACTATACGCTGTGTTTTTGGAGATAAACTAGATTCTTTTTTTCATGTCAATGCACGTTTTTTTTTATAAGATTCTGATTGTAGGATTCGGGATAGATATTTACCTTTACCACTTTGTAGATGCTAACTTTGTCAGATGAACCACTGGTTGTTGTTGCCTCCGTGTTGAATTTAAATAGCACTATCAAAATATGAAAAATATCTCGAGATAAACAGGCAAAAAAAATGAACATGACCATCCAACACTGCTCATGCAAAATCCAAATATATGTACATCTATAAATTACATCACAATAAAAGTTCTCTACCATAGTTTAAAATATATATGAATGTCACATTAATGGGCTTTTATGATAGCAACATGGACTTGGTGAAGTTTGAAGCATAGACCAGTAGCTAATCTCTCAATACTAGTTTTCTGTATTTGTTGTTCCTTGAGAAAGTGAAACTTTGAACAGTCTATAATTAGTTGATATATATTTGATTCATCATGTATAACTTCTAATGAGGTTTCATTTGAAAGTCCTTTTGTCAAATATTCATAGATTTTATCGAGAAATGTCTTTCTTTCAATATGTAGCTCTTTACACCTCATTATAAAATGTGAACGAGCTTCCAGTTCTTCCCCACAGAGTAGACATGTAGATGGAGTTTCAGATACCCGGAGAATAATCTACGCCTATATTTTTTTACAACATTTTGATGCAAAGGGAAATTTTATTTAAAAATATGAGTGTAATTGGACATGCCAAGAGATACCTGCCAATTATTAACCAAAGGCCCCTCTGGGCAAATTTTCTGGTAAATTAACATGCCATGATTAATTATAGAGCCAAATGTTGCCATGGGAATACAAATTTCTGTAAATTTCAGAATGTTCTTGTCAACAAGCAAACACCAAGAAGTGATAAATAGCATCGTGGGTGGACATGAGAAGTTTGTGTCTTACATTAGTAGTAGGAAAATGACAATTTCTGTCGCACATACCCTTTTCAAGGGGAAATCCTGCATAGAACCCCAAACTCCGATGGCCAGATGCAAACGCACATTCCTATTGAGCATAGGGTAAATACAAGAATGGCATATGTATTCGCTGATAGACAAGTCGCCCCACAGGAAAGTGGGGATAAGGATACCGTAAAGGGAAGGATGTCACAGATTGATATAAATCAAGATATGACATCCGAAAGAAATATGATGGATTGGTACCAAGATTTCTTTCTGGAGAATGAAGAAGATTTGGAGGATAGCATCCGAAACCCCCAAAAGCAGCAGCAGTGCTGCAATGCCCCAACTGGACACAGGTGGATGAGCACACCCAGCAGTGTCAAAATTGCGGTGCGGAGCAAGTCAAGACGCGATTTGAGCATCAACCAGGGTAGCAGAAGACTCTCTGCGACGTCCCACTCAAGAGGAAGAAGGGGCAGTTCTGTAAGAGCAAGCCCGGGAAGGACGGTCTCCGCTGGAGGCATAATAGGCAACCAAGCGAGAGGGAAGAGGAGGAGACCATCCCCGTCGAGGGTAAAATGGTGGTCAAAGAGACCATGAAGATCCTCCGCCAAATAGCTAAGGATGAGGGTCTGAGGGGGTCAGTAGGAAGAACAAGAAGGCCTTGGTGAAGCTCATCGAGGAGGAAAACACCCGTAAATTTGCCCGCCAGGAAGTCTTCAGCAAGAAGCAGCTGAAAGCGTTAGCAAAGAATCGCCGCCTCACCAAGTACTCTTAGCTCAAGAGAGATGATCTGATCCAGCTGGTGGAAGAGGACATCAAAAACGCCCCAGTCGAAGATGAGATCAAGATTACCGATAGGCGTTAAGCTCTGAATGGTGTATTTGGCACGGTCGTCATCGAACCTTTGAAGCCACATGACGTTTCTAAAGTTAAGTCGAAGCACAATAATCACCACCATCTCAGATGCTCTCGTCAAAAAGAAGGGATTGAAGGTGCACTTAGCGCTTCTAGCAAAGATGGAGAAGACCAACCCCGCGACCGGAGAAAATACCTATATCACCCTTTACTTCCGATCAGCCATGACTACCCTCACCCAATCATCTGACCACGAATTGGAGATCGCCTTCATGATGAAGAAGGTAAAGAAAAAATATGACAAAGTACATGCGGGAAGGGAGTGGGTGGACGTTCGGACACATCGAGAAGCTTGATATCAGTCTCAACCAATTCAAACCGCTCAAGGGGGACTCCTTCATACCTACCCCATCGGCTCTTGCAAAAAGAAGGCGATCATCAATGTGAAAAATGAAGATGATCGCTGCTTCCAGTGGGCGGTGCTGGCGCCCTTCACCATGCGAAATCCACCAACCGCGTAGGTCAGTACAAGAAATGGGAAGATGAGCTAAAATTTGAAGGTATCGACTTCCCAGTCTCGCTCAGGCGATCGATAAATTTGAAAGGCAGAATCCCACCACCAACGTCAATATCTTTGGATTCGATGGTGAAGATGAGGAAGAGGATCTTCAGATCTACCCCTCAGGATATCCAAGAATACGGGCCCAACCCACGTAGATCTCCTCTTCCTGACTCGCGAAGGCAAGCATCATTACTGCTGGATTAAGAGATTACTAGGTGCTTGTACCATTTTACCAAGCAGAAACATCTCGACGAGCATATGGAAAATTGCAACCAAAAGGATTCGGTCAGGATCGAGATTCCAGAAGAAAGGTCCACCATAGACGTCCACAATCACAATGAGATGATGAGAGCCCCCTTTGCCATGTATGTGGACTTTGAGTGCTGCACGGCGAAGCTCAACACCTGCCAGCCGGATCCATCACTACCAATTACAGCGATCATCGGGCTTCTGCTATCACGTGAAGTACGCTCATGGTGATTACAAGGCCCAAGTGACAAGGACAAGGAGAGCTTCGGAGATAGCACGCACTGCCACATCTGCGGGGATTAATTTGAGAGGGGATAAGGTTCGGGACCACGACCATCTTACCGGGAAATATCGCGGTGCAGCACACAACCATTTCCAGCTCCCGAAGCACGGTCCCATCTTCTTACACAACTTGAGCGGGTATGATTCCCAGATCTTCGTCAAGGAGCTTGGATACACTGAGGGTAAGATCAACTGCATCCCCAATACCGATGAGAAATATATCAGCTTCTCCAAGGAAGTGGATAATTTGGAGATGAGATTCGTCGACTGATGCAGGTTTATGACGAATAAGCTTGAAAATCCAGCAAAGAATCTGACCCCGACCACTTCGCGACCGTGAAGGCGAGATTCGGCAATCACCATGAGCTGATGATTCGGAAGCGAGTATTTCCCTACAATTATATGGATGGGCCGGCCAAGCTGGCAGAGACTCAGCTCCCATCCAAAGAAGGCTTCTTCTTTGTATGGCCTACGATGTGTATATCACCGACCAAGACTAAGCGCACGCTCAGATGGTCTGGGAGATCTTCGAGTGCAAGACCCTACGCGATTATCACGATCTCTACCTAGAAACCGATGTCTTGCTGCTTGAGGATATCTTCGAGAATTTCAGGAACATCTGCTAGACTCACTATGGGCTAAATCCTGCCAACTACCACACATCGCAAGGATTGTCCTATGTCGCCTCCCTCAAAACCACTGGGCAAAGATTGGAGCTTCCTTCCGATCCAGATATGCTGATGATGTTTGGGCAGGCAACTAGGGGAGGGGTTGCCATGATCTCTCATCGTCATGCTCGGGCCGGCCAACAACCTCTACATGGAGAGCTACGATAGCTCCGAGCCCACCAAGTATATCACCTACCTCGATGCAAATAATCTGGATGGGCGATTTCGCATCCTCTTCCCACGGGGGACTTTGAATGGGTGGAGCCGGAGGAGATCGACGAGATTCTCAGCTATCACGGCGACCACGAATATGGCGCCATGGTAGAATGCGATCTCGAATACTAGTATCCACAGGATCATCACGACGCCCACAAGGACTATCCTCTCGCGCCCGAGAACGTGAAGATCGACAAAGTCCGCATGCTCATGCCTCATCTAGGCAAGCGTGAAAAATATACGCTCCACTATCGAAATCTCAAGATGTATTTTAGAGATGGGCATGAAGCTTACGAAATGCCGTCGGATCATCAGGTTCAAGCAATCCCCATGGCTCATGCACTACGTTGATCTGAAAACCGCTCTTCGCGCCAAGGCCAAGACCGACTCCGAAAAGGATTTATTCAAGCTAATAGTCAACTCAGTCTTTGGCAAGACCATGAAGAATATCCGGAAGCGCGTAGACGTCAGGCCGGTCACCTCCGAGAAGAGGCCCTGAAGCTCGTGGCCAAGCCTAATTTCGATCGCCGAGTGGTCTTCACCGATAATCTAGCAGCCGTCCACATGAAGAAGACCAAGCTGAAGTTTGATTAGCCGATCTACCTAGGAGCCTGCATCTTGGATATTTCGAAGCTTCTCATATACGATTTCCACTATGGATTCATGAGGAAGATGTACGGCAGCAAGGCCCGGCTTTTTCACCGACACCGACAGCTTGGCCTATGAGATCCAGACCGACGACTTCTGCCAGGATATCGCTCTGCACGTAGAGGTCAAATTTGATACGTTCAACTACCCCGTTGAGCATCCCTCCGGCATCCCCACTGGCAGAAATAAGAAAGTCCTCGAAGTATTCATGGACGAATTCGGCGGTAAGGCCATGGCCGATTTCGTGGGGCTCCGGGGAAGCTATACGCCTTCAAGATGGATGACTGTATGGCCACCAAGAAGGTGAAGGGAGTCACCAAGAGCGTAATCGAGAGCAGCATCGCCTTCGAGGATTAAAAAAATAACTAAATACTGTGAATTCATTTCCTCCATATGCGCATTTCGACAACTTATGTCTCTTCAGTACAGATAAAATCTAAACTTTTGGAAGACCATTAGCTCGAAGATGTTCAAGACTGTTAGAGAACAAATGACCAATATTATCTAAATGTAAAGCTAAAATCAGCTGAGGACAGAGCTTTGCGTGAGAGAGATACTCCTTAGTTTCAACAAAATTTACAAAAATTTAGATACTAGTATTGCAAGGTTTCAAATAGAAAGCACCGAGGTACTGACCACTGGACTGGTGAATACCCTCGGGGACTAACAGTCAACCAGTAGAGGCATCGACCCAGTGGTAACAAGTAACTCAATACCGAAGTTAATGTAAATTCATTTTCTGCATATGCGCATTTCGACAACTTATGTCTCTTCAGTGCAGATAAAATCTAAACTTTTGGAAGACCATTAACTCAAAGATGTACAAAAAAACTGATAGAGAACAAATAACCAATATGATCTAAATGTGAAGCCAAAATCAGGACAGAGCTTTGCATAAGAGAGATAGTCCTTAGTTCAAACAAAATTTACAAAAATTTAGATAATGCAAGGTTTCAAATAGAACCGGCTTTCGGGTCAGCACCGAAGTACTGACTATTGGGCTGGTGAATACACCGGGGACTAACAGTCCACCAGCAGAGGCATCGACCCAGTGGTAACAAATAACTAGATACCGAAGTTACTGTGAATTCATTTTCTGCATATGTGCATTTCGACAACTTGTGTCTCTTCAGTGCAGATAAAATCTAAACTTGAGAAAGACCATTAACTCAAAGATGTTCAAAAACTGATAGAGACCAAATAACCAATATGATCTAAATGTAAAGCTAAAATCAGCTAAGGACAAGGCTTTGCATGAGGGAGATACTCCTTACTTTCAACAAAATTTACAAAAAATTAGATATTGCAAGGTTTCAAATAGAATTACAAATAACAAAATACCGACATTACTGTGAATTTATTATCTGCATATGCGCATTTCGACAACTTATGTCTCTTCAGTACAGATCAAATCTAAACGTTTGGAAGACCATCAACCCAAAGATGTTCAAAAACTGATAGAGAACAATTAACCAATATGATCTAAATGTTAAGCCAAAATCAGCTAAGGACAGAGCGTTGCATGAGGGAGATACTCCTTAGTTTTTAACAGAATTACAAAGTTTTGGATATTGCAAGGTTTCAAATAGAATCGGCTTTCGGGTCAGCACCGAAGTACTGACTACTGGGCTGGTGAATACCCTCGGGGACTAACAGTCCACCAGCAGAGGCATCGACCAATTGGTAACAAATAACTAAATACCGAAATTACAAGCGATGCCTTAACACCCAGCAGGAGGTCCACTGACCGATGAGCATCCTCCGCAGCCATCTCCATCAGATCGACGCCGAGATCAACAAGATCGCGCTCTCCACCAAAGACGACAAGCGTCACATCCTCCCAGACAGCATCAGCACCCTCGCCAATGGACACTATCGAATCGCCGAAGCCCACAATTAAGGCACTTATAATGCTCTGATGGGTACGGATTCCCATCCCTCCTCCTCCACACTTAGTAGGCTCTGACGAGTGCGGATGCCCATCCCTGCCCTCCACTCTTTGCAGACTGCCCATACCTAGATAAATGAGCAGCATACGAATGCACGGCATATTTCTCCCTCACAAGCCCATCTCGAATCTAGAATTGGAGGAAGTTGTCAAGACCCTGAGAATCCCTCGATTCAGAGGGGTATTCATGCGCAATGCCCTACATCCAACCTACACTCCATCGAATGCGGCATCCTGAATCACGACGACCGCGTCGGTCCCGGCACACACTGGACGTGCTGGTATAAGCGTGAAGGACTCAAAGTCTGCTTTGAACCTTAGGGCCTACCCCCACCCAACGAGATCGTCGACTATCTGAGGCCGGAGATTCAATATTATACCGATGAGCTTCAGCGTCGTGGCCACGTGGTCTGCGGGTAATTTTGCTTGCACGTATTGAAGCTTCTTTCAGAGGGTGGGACGCTCCAGTAGGTGATCTTCGGCCTATAGATAAATGGATAAGATTGGATCTCACTCGAAGAAGCGCATGCCTGTCTGGCGGATGCTTCAGGATCTCGATATTAACGATCATCGTATCACTCAGTCTTGGATTGCCGCGGGATAGCTCGGAAGCTAGATTCAGAAGTTAAGCTGATGACCGTAGAAGATGGCAAAGTCGATAAGTCAGAGTGCGTCTCGACCAATGGCGGTTTGATGACTATGAACCTAGAAATGCAAAAGTATCGCGTGCTAAATCTCCCATTCCCCCAGACGGATAATGAGCCAATCAACAAAGCCGTCTACGACCGCCTGCAGGCGAATCTAGACGCATTAAGGCTCTTCGTCGATCTGATTTCTGGTCTCCCTTGATCGAGACCGGAAAACCTGCTGGGGATCATTGCCAGTCGGATTGCTTCACCCATGAATTGAAAGACGCTGGATACCCCAACCACTTGACAAAGATTTCCTTGACCCCACCCCTGGTTCGTCGCCGCAGGATATCTTCGATGCGAAAGACGTCCTGATCAGGGTTCGTAGAAGGATACCTTGGTCTCCTTTGCTTGAGGCAATAGGTTGCAGGCTGCGTCGATAGGGTCTGAAAGATGGTGAAGACTTCCTCCGTCAAGCGCGGAGTATATCCCTTCTCGAAAGTGTCCTTCTTCTTGATGATCCGGACTTTATAGCCGACGTCGAATCGATGAGGCTTCATGGGTGGGAGATCTCCGTAAAGATTCCAGAAGACCTTGGCATCGTGCTCTTTTTTTGCTGGCGGTGGTGGGAGTCATTTTGATGTATCGATGCTTGGTGGTATTATACTGGCGGACGAGATCGTCCCAGACGGGGAGGTAGGTGCGCGTAGAATTGGCCGAGAAGTACTTGAACATCTTCTCCTTAAATGGTACGATTCCAGCGCTCCAGCACGCTCGATTTCTCTTCGTTCTCGATGGAGAAGAGATCGACGTTGCGTTTCTGGGGCAGATCCTTCATCTCAAGATTATAAAATTTCGTGCCCTTATCGGTCCATAGCTTCCAAAGCTTGCGATCCTTGAAGACAGTCCGGAAGGCATCTCGCGCCGTTGCGCCTTTCTTATCTTTGAGCGGCAACAACCAGCCGTACTTGGAGAAGACGTCGGTGATGCTCAAGAGGTATCCTTATGCTTGGCATAGCAGAGATCGTGATGGTAGGCAGCCTGATCCACTCGACTGATGGGCATCGACCAAGGTTTGGGAGTACCGTCTGCATTCAGGTGCTTTTTCAGGTTGGTCCCGGGCCGGTGAAATTATGGCCCGGTACGTGCATTTCCACAGGCAAGCGATTGAGCATCTTATTCCAGAGCCCAGCGCCTGACGCAGCAATAAATTGGGACTTCTTGGAGCCGCAGACGGCGCAGGTCCCAATCCTCTGTGGCTGTCCATTTCTGGTCAATACCTCGCTCTAGCCTTTCGTCGCCACCTTACTTTGCATTTAAAGCTGTACATTGCCATTTTATATAGATAAATGGACGTTGAAGACCTTGCGTACGATGAGCCTACCGCGAGTTGGCATAATCACTTTCTCCTACCGCAGCGATTCATCCGAGGTCTGATCATCGGAAAATCGGACTGCGGCAAGACGACGCTGCTGAATA
>MJUU01026309.1:69940-84295 GCA_002080025.1 Modiolus philippinarum
TAGTGGCGATATTGATAAATGGGGCGAACTAACCGATGGCCAGAGTAAATCACAATCTTCCAAACGCTTTAATGGGACGAAATTCTAGAGTAAGCATCACGTTCCATTTTGACCACGTTTTTGTTAGGCGATACAATATATAAATAAAAACTTATGAAATTTATAAAGAAAACCATGAAATTTCGATAGCCGGGGATTTTGATGAAATAGCCGGTGAAATTCTCCGGTTCCCGGCTGCTAATGAAATCACTGTAGTTTCACATTCAAGTTCATTTCTCTGTATTTGTAATACATAGATCCATTTTATTAAGTGTATTGATGTATCTTAGTGAGGGCATGCCAGTCTGCCACTTGTCATTTGACCTCGACCTCATTTGCATGGTTCATTGACTTTGTAAATTTTGCGACATAGCTTTACATTCAAATCAATTTCTTAGTCACTGTAATGTATAGACATACTATATTATGTCTATTGGTACATTTATGTGGGTGCGTGCCAGTCTGACACCTGTCATGTAGCCTTGACCTCAATTTTATGTTCATTGACTTTGATAACTTTTCTACTTGAATACTTATATATATTTTTCTGTAACTAAAACACCTAGATTCATCATATTTGATATATTGCTACACTAAGGTGGGTACATGCTAGTCTGACACCTGTCATGTAGCCTTGACCTCAATTTCATGGTTCACTGACTTTGATCATTTCTCTGTAACTAGAACACTTACAGGCATCATATTTTGTGTAATGCTACATCTTAGGTAGGCACATGCCAGTCTGACACCTGTCATGTAACCTTGACCTCAACTTCATGGTTCCTTGACTTTGATCATTTCTCTATAACTTGAACACTTACAGGCATCAGATTTTGTCTAATGCTACATCTACATGCCAGTCTGACTTCTCTCATATAGCCTTGACCTCAATTTCATGGTTCAGTAACTTTGATCATTCTTTGTAACTAGAACACTTACAGGTATTTTATTTGGTCTGTGTTACATCTAGGTGTGCACATGCCAGTCTGGTACCTGTCATGTAGCCATGACTAATTATTTTGTTGAAGAAATGCATATACAGGCGAGACATTTCTGTGTCTACACTTGTTCATTTCAGTTACAACAACTCTATACAGATTTGTGTGTGTATTCAATAAATATAGATAATTGATTAATTCCGTTTATCATTTCAGTGTGATGCAAGTTACAACAACTCTATACAGATTTGTGTGTGTATTCAATAAATATAGATTATTGATTAATTCCATTTATCATTTCAGTGTGGTGCAAGTTACATGTACAACAACTCTATACAGATTTGTGTGTGTATTCAATAAATGTAGATTATTAATTCCATTTATCATTTCAGTGTGGTGCCAAGTTACAACAACTCTATACAGATTTGTGTTTGTATTCAATAAATATAGATTATTGATTAATTCCATTTATCATTTCAGTGTGGTGCCAAGCTAAGACAACTCTATACAGATTTGTGTGTGTATGCAATTAACATAGACAAAGGAGGATGTGAAAAAGAAATGATGCAAGGAAACATGGATGGCTTGAAAGAAAGGCAAAAAGCAATGGCTGTTACATGTGAAAAGCTGGCAGGAATTGTAGCAATGACTAACTTAAAAGCTGCCAAAATTAGTGCTCTGACAGCTTTTGCTTTGAATCCAACCAGAGCTAGTTTATATCTGGTAGAAAAAATGTACTTGAACAAAACTATTAATCAAGCATCAAATAGAAGGAAAGAAAAGTTAGGCAGGGTTAAAGATAAGAGAGAAACCCATGATGGAGAAGTGAATCTAGCCACATTGTATGAAGTGGAGCGATTATTGAATATGTTGAGGCCTTATTATCTTAATCCTGATTTACAATGGCAAGAATTACTTCCTGTCTGTCAAAAATTCATGGCAGAAAAGGGAGCAACGGAAATGAAAGATTTTAATAAAGAACCCAAGGACAAAATGTCAACATCTTTGAAAGATGGTTTGATGCAATATTATTGTGATGATACGGCACAGTTTATTCCAGCAAAACAAACGTCATCTAATAATTCACCACCAAAGTCACCGTGGACATCTGTTTCTAATGTACAAAACAAATTAGTTCAAAAAAAGGATACAACAAAACTTATTCCATATGCAAAACTGCAAAATGTTCCTGTTGAGGGTCCAATTGATATGTCTAAAACTGCTACACAGAAACCATCAAATATACAAAATACTAAACCAGATGGACAAGTGAAAAGAGGAAGAGGTAGACCTGTTAAGAATCCAACCTTTGACTTTGCAAAGTTACTAGAAGCTACCAAAAATTTACCTCAAATGCAAAGTAAATCATCAATATCACCAGGAACTGTCCATCTGCCATATGTTCCAGGACTAACTACACAGGAAGTTGAACAGGCTATGTTACTACAGAAAAAGAATTTTCGCTCAGTGTCTGTCGATCAACTGTCGACAAAAAAACATAATTCTAATATGTCTTCCCAAGCATACGCTTCACCATCTCAGTCACACAGGACTAAAGCTTTGTCATTAGAGAGACAACAATCTTTAAACTTACAGTTACAACAATCTACATCAACTGCAACAGATTTGAGTAAAACATCACACCGACCTAGAATTCTCCCAGATCGTAACCAAGATAAGTCAGCAACATTGATGTCATTCCAAGACTCCTTTGCAAGCGGTGTTAGTCAGAGGTCATTGGACAATATCATACAAAGTAACCAAATAGAAGTTGCTAATGAAGTAACATTAAATAGTGCAACAGTGACAGGTCAGGTAACAGCTACACCAAATGCTGCACCTCGTAGTAGGAAACCGTCGAAAGAAGAACTGCAAAGCATTGTGGATTGGTTACAAACTGGAACAGAAGATGCTAAAGTAAAACCTCAGATTGTTATCAAACAAACAAATGAGCAATCCATTGGCTTAATTCCTAAACAGAAAAAAACAAATACCCAAGAAAATCCAGTTCAGTACGTTTCTCTGGGTTCAAATTCTAGTCAGACGATTCAGAACCCGCAACAACAAGGATTAAAAATACAAGCAGGTGTTTCTAAAAACTTTGCTAGCCAAGTTATGTCAAAAATTGGAATAAAGCCTGGAATGACTGAGGAAGAGATAAATATTGCTAAAATCAAAGCCATTATGGCACAGAAACAGTTAGAAATAGAACAACAGAAACAAGAAAAGCAGAAAAACTTAGTGCCATCTAAAGGTTTTCTTTTAATTCCTGGATCAGCAAAAATGGTGATGCAATCAAAATTACAAGGGCAGAAGAATAAAGTGAAGACTGTAAAAAGTAGGCAGAAAAAGGATGATAAAACTTTATCTCCTCTTTCAAACTATAAAGCATCTATGCAAAATGTTGGATCACGGTTGGGTTATCCTAACATCAGTCATATGATCCAGTCTTCGAAACCTCAAACTTTGACAAAACAGGGCGATTTATCAACACAGCCGACATACAACCTTGGTGCTCAGCCGATTGCTTCCACGATTCTTACAGCAGCTACAACTACAGATGGCAATACAACATCTAAAACCACAAAATTCCGTGAGATTGATATTCAGTATGCCTTACAGTCCCTGTCTAAAGTCCTGGACAAATCAAATAATGTTTTAAATCAAAACACACTGCTGCAGGAAATGTCAAAGAAATCGACTAGTGAAAAAGATGCACCTCAACATCCTGTCCGGCCAGCATCAGCAATATCAGGTTCAATGTCTAGTACAACCATTGTAGTAACCACACCAACAAACACTAGTGGTTTGCCTACTGCCCGACAGACATCAAAGTCGCCTCAGAAAAGTACTCCAGGGCAAAATTCTGCTTACCAGTTGTTATATTTAGGTCAAATCAAAACAGGAAGTTTAAAAGAGAGTGGACAATTAGTATCCCAAGTTCAGACTGTTCAACAAAGTAATGCTTCCACAACAGTTGCAGTCCCGGGTTTTGCAAATGTTTCACAAGGTTCAGGTTATGGACAAGTAACAGCTGTTAATACATTTTCACAAAATGTGAATCATATGCCAATAATCACACAAACAGTAACATCACAAAATGTGAATACTATGCCAATAATCACACAAACAGTAGCATCGCAAAATGTAAATCCGATGCCAATAGTCACACAAACAGTTTCATCACAAAATGTGAATCCAATGCCAGTTTTAGTGGAAAATGTAATGACAAAAAATGTGAATCAGGTACCTGTTAGATTGGAAACAGTTACTTCAAAAAATTTGAATCAGATGTCAGTGGGATTTCAAACAGTAACTACACAAAATGTGAATCAAATACCTGTAGGACTGCAATCAGTATCTTCACAAAATGTGATTCAAATGCCTGCAGATTTGCAAACAAATATTTCTCAGAGTGTAAATCAGACACTGGTAGGATTGCCAACAGTTAATTCACAAAATGTGAACCCATCACCTATAGGGTTACAAACAGTTTCTTTACAAAATGTGAATCAGCTGGCTATAGGACTGCAAACAGTTAACTCACAAAATTTGAATCCATTACAAGTAGGAATGCAAACAGGAACTTCACAAAATGTGATTCAAACACCTATAAATTTGCAAACAATTTCATCGCATAATGCGAATCAGTTGACTGTAGGATTACAAGCAGTAAATTCACAAAATCTTAATCAAATACCATTAGGATTTCAGGCAGTAGCTTCACAAAATGTGCCCTCACAGGGACTCGGTGCTCAGACAGTGGAAATTCAAAATTATAGTACTCAAAATATGGTAGTCCAAGGAATAGGTGCTCTCCCTACTGTGCAGCAAATAAACACTTCGGGTTTAGAAAGTAGTTCAGTGAATACATCAAATCTAATGGTGCAGGGAATCGCTGCTCAGACTATGGCAAATACACAAAATATTGTAGTACAAGGAGTACGTGCTCAGCAGGCTTTACAGGGGACTGTCAAAGAGCCCAATATCTTAGTACAAGGAGTAGGTGCTCAGCAGGCTTTACAGGGAACTGTCAAAGAGCCCAATATCTTAGTACAAGGATTATGTGCTCAGCAGGCTGTAACTATACAGGGGACTGTCACACAGCCAAATACGTATCAGTCATTCAATAATCAGAGTGTGATACAGAATGTTAGTGCTGAATCATTGAACACTCAAGGAGTAGCAATGAGCATGCAGGGAGTTACTAATTTACAAACTCAAACTGTAACAAATAACCAAACAGGAGTAATAATTACTCAAAACAATCTAGGACAAAATATAGCTGATTTCCATAGCAACAACGCAAGTGACAGCTCAAATTTACTCCAAGTTGGCACCAATATAAACATGAATCAATTAGTTCCAAACACCACTGTAACTTTTACTTCTTCAACTGGTTTAATGTCATCAAGAGTTTCAACACTTACAAGAAGTAACATTGACGGTACTGCTTTGAATAGTGTCAATTCAGCTCACATGGTTGTAACACCGTCTATAACAACTGCAAATTTGGTGTCAACAAATGTAGATAATATTTCAAACATTATTTCTGATGGAACATCATCAAACATAGGAAATATGTTACTACAAAATCAGATGACTGCCACTACTTCTTTTAATGTAACGACAACTAACTATGCATCAGATCCGTTCATTCCTCAACAATGTCAGTTTGTAGCACCAAATACAGCCAATGCTATTCAAACTGTTGCATCAACGAAATCATTGACAATTTTACCAACAACTATTGGGCATATATCATCAGATATGCTAGTGTCACCTAGTTTTACTGTTTCCACAGCATCAAATAGGGCAATTTTACCAGACAATACAAATAATGTCTTAGTTGGACCATTCCAATTAGTCACAAATACCTCCGTTATTAACACAACAAGTGTTCCTCAGAATTCATCTCCAGCTGCTTATTTAATTCCGGTTACAAGTGTGCATTCATCTAATATTGGGACAGCAATGAATTCAGGTACTGTTCATCAAACAGCATTATCTCATTGTTCAAATCAATCAAATGAAGGACTAGAAAAGCAAACTGTAACAGCATCATACTCGCCAATGTTACAGTCCATGCTTATGGGAACAAATACAGCAACAAATCAAAATCAAGGAAATAATTTAGACAAGGAATCAGGATTAGAAATTGTTAGACGAATCAGCACAGATGAACTGCAAGGAAGTGTGCACAACAAAAGTGGGTTAGACCTCTCCTCTCGGCTATCTCAACCCACACGAAATGTTACTAAAGAACCAGATCTAGTAGAAGGAAGCATTTTACCGAGTGCTGATAATTTGAAATTTGTGGAAAACATCAATACGGAACTTAATGTAAATGAAGGAATAGAGACTATGTTGTCCGATACACTGCCTACAATTCCTAATCCTGCTGGTCTGAATATTGTTGACATTCACATTACAACATGTGGTCAAACAGATAACAGTGAGAAAACAGAGATGGTTTGTGAAAAGGAACAGGATGGAACTACAAATCAAATATCTGGTGATCAGCAGCAAGAAAAATTATTGTCGGACACCGTTCAAGAAAATTTCTGGAAGGATTTTAATCGTTTTAAAGAAAGAATGGCTGGATGTAAACTGCCAAATCCATGTCAAACAAAACTAGAAAGTCAAACTGTCTCAAGAAATGTTGAAAGTGAAAGTTCTGGAGAAAAAACAACAGAAAATGAAACATTTAGAAATGAGAATGTTTTATTAGAAAGAGAAAAAGCTAGAGTGACACTTGAATCAAACAATGACTTAAATAAAGATGGAGAAAATCCACTCAGCGAGAAGGAATTATCAATAGCAATGCAAACACCAACAAACAATTCACCAATAGGTCAAGATCAGCAAATATTTCAGCAGATATGTGATCAAAGTGCAATGCAAAACAATGTATTTGATGATACTTTTGTTGAAAAACCAAATGATGAAAATTTGTCACATGACAAAGTACACAAGGAAACTCATGAACAGTGTAATCTTAACCTGAATGTATCAGAAAATAATATCTTAGAATCTCAAAAACTGGAAACATTTCAAACAGATGAATCTCAAGCTCAGTCAAATATTTCACAAGAAATGGAAGTGAGGAATTCACAAAATGGAATACAATATGATTCTACATTAAATATGTCCAATGATAAGTGTGACAAGATTTCCTCAAATTTTCTCCAGGACAGAGAAACATTGAATTTAGACGAGTCAGTAGGAATAGATTATAGTCTCACAAATATGGAAAAATTGTTAACTGAACAACCTCATAGTAATGAAGTATTGGCTGAAAATTTCCAAGATTCACTTAAAGAATCTTCTGGTAAACTTGATGTTGAACACAATTATGATTCAGATGACACAGAAATTTTATCATGTGATGATGAGCCTGAAGAATTGGTAGCTGTTCCAGCAAAATTAGCTGCTAAATTAATGAAAATTGTGGAATATTCTGAAACATCTGATTCAAATTCTGATGTAGAACCTGAGAATTTAAAATGTACAGAAAATAATCAAAAATTTAGTGAGACAGAAAAATTGAATAGGAATGGAAGTATTGCTATGGATAGTTTACAAAATAACGAAAGTACTTTATCACAGGAAATATCAAACTCAATCGATGATGCAAGTAAATATAAAGATTTGGAAGATGACATTCAGAACACAAAGAAATTTATTCCTTCAGCTTTTGGAGATGAAAATCAAATGCCTAAAGATGCATATCCATGTGATACTCAGAATGAGGTAATTTATTGTTTTTTTGTTTTGTGTTGAGGCTACAGAAGGGTTAACTGACCTGATTGATGTTAAAAATGCTCTTGCATTATTATATAAAAGACGTGCGAAATCCAACTGACTGGTGTTAAAATGACCATGCATTAAAAAATGACCTATGACCTGACATTTGAAGGATGTTAAATACTGTACAGCTCACACGGATGAACACGAAGTCCTTGTTTTTGGGTCGATTAACGCGACATGGACTGATTAGGTAATTCCGTGTAGCAGGGTGGACGATCGTGGATTTCCACCTTAAAATGCGTGACCCAACATGGACAAATTTTTGAAAACAGAATCCTCGTGGAACCATCGCGACCACACTGAGGAATTTTTACATGTACATATGTTTGATTTCGTTGCAAACATACAAAACGAGGAATATTTACATCCTTCTTCAGTCGTATATCCTGGGACTAACATATATTTGTCACAATCGTATCGTAGTTCATGAAATGAAAGGAATGTATAAATAAAACAATCAACATTCCTAGATGTGTATTTGTTTTCAAAAGGATGCTTGATTGAGCGCCTCTACCTAATTTTTATTCATATTACCTGAGATATTGATTTTTTTTCATTGGTCGGTTTTTAATTCTATTTTTAGAAAATTACCTATGTGTACCTACTATTTATATTATAATGGGTTCCGAAAGAAATATCCAGGCTTATTTTAATTTTTAAGCTATTTATGATAAAGATTTGATAGACAACGATCTTTGATAGAATATTCTGCCAAAAGTTATAAAGCTAAGACATGATGATCAGACATGACAAGTGACAATTACACAACTATATGACACCGAGGGACTTGTTGTTGACATTGAATATTTCTAATTTCCATCCATATAATTTCGGCTTGAAAATATTTGAAAGAACAGTGATTTGACAGAATATTCATGCCTTTTTCAACGAGACAAACAAAAACAATTGAGGCTTGCAAGTATCGTAATTCTAAAATAACTATGACCATCTGCATGGGAACACATGTTGGCAAAGAAAATGCTATTTTAACTTCAACCTGTCAATCTTTCTGATTATGATAATTTGGGGGGAAATGATCGTTTGTTGACATTATTAAGTTCATTCCTTTTTATTTAGATCTATATTTTTCACGACAACACAATGATTTGTAAACGTTGACCCTCTATGATTCTGCGTTCAACACGATGTCACGAGGGGTCCACACAGGTAAATATTTTGTCCACGTTCTCATTTAGTTGTCCACGTACCAGATCGCGTTGGAATTCCAAGTTTTGCAAAATATGTCCGTGATGACAACAAGGATTTTGCATTTTCCATGTGAGCTGTACAGTATGTCCTTTCGGGCACATTTCAACTGCAGGAATTAGGGGATTAAAATGCCTTTCAGTTGCTCAAACAGAGTACCTTTCAACTGCGTGAGTTATTTACCTGTAATTTACATTGAAATAAATATTAAAAAAACCCAAATATTATTTGTATGAGGTATTCCCAAAAATTAGCTAAAAAATAATAACGAAATATTTAATTAATATCATCATAAGCTGTTTGATCTCAAACAAGAGCTGTAACTTTAGATCACGCCGAGGCAAAAACTTTTATGTAGTTGGCAAAAGACAAGTCAAAGTTTTTGCTGACACTTTGGGCATCATTACCATCTTTGGGTGCAGTGGTGGCGAGAGCTTTCACTTTCATTGCAGTGAACAATTTCATATTAAGCACATCCCACCATTTTTACTTTTATAAAAGTAATTAAAAAATTTAAATTACAACATAATTAAGAAAGGCTCTTACATGGACCAACTACTTTACATAAAAGGCTCTTACATGGACCAACTACTTTCATCGATCTGTGAAATGGTAAAGTTGACTGAATGATTGGAACAATACATGTTAATCAATACTTTCTAGTAGATGGAAAAAGTTAGTTTCAGTGTCAGGTAAGTATAAAAATTACAAGTAAAATGCTCGTGCACATGATATGAGTTTTCTTGTGCAATTGAAAAATTAGTTTCATGTAAATGAAAGACTGATTCATGCAGATGAAATGCGCTGATCCTTTCCTCGTATATTAATTATTATTAATATTAAACTTAACCAAGACATCTTCAAATTTTGAAAGGGACATCTGACTTGATAGGGCACCTTTCTGGAGCCTTAGTGATATGAACTGGGTAAGTTTTTGATAAAGCTTCAAAAGTTTTCAAAATGAAAGATAAAAGAATCTTGGACTTCATTAGAATAGAAAAAATACTTTGTGAATGATAATAACATATTCTAAGATGAAGAACTAAACTCAGAAAAAAAGCAGTGATATGAGCCTCAGAATTGATAAAAAGTAGTTACTGACATGTAAATGCAAGATGTTACTACAACTTGGCGTATAATTTTCAAATCTTGTCAACAATTGTCATGATTGTCAAACACATGAAATATGTACATGTAAAATGTGCTACACATACCATATACATTATGTCCTGGGATAAACCATTGTGTACTCTCTGATTTTAGTTTTTGTCTCTTTCACATGGCAAAAAAACATCGAGTAAGTGACACTTGCAGATGGCTTTTTTGTTGGCAGGGGCTGCCTTGTCAATAATTGGAAACAGTAGAGAATTGTCATCCTTATGTTAGTTGTAGGTCTATTGTAAAAAGATGTCCAGTAGTATTAGTATACTTACTTAGTTTATGGTCCAACCCCTGACTTATACATGGAAGTTTAAACTTGTACAGACTGTACCAGTAATCCTAGTCACTTGATATTTGACATACTGTTGTGTCATGAGGATTACATGCCGATTCCTGACCCAGATGTTGGCCCTGACCTCAATCATGCATAAATGATCATGTTAAGTTTTTTGCAAGCAATTAGCGCAGCTTGTACCAGTAGTTCTAGCCACTTGTATTTGACATGCAATTGTGCTATGAGGAGTAAATGTCTATTCTATGTCCAGAATGTGACCTGACCCCTCAGTTATGCATGAGCATTAGGTGACATTAGGCTTTTTGCAAGCAGCTAGTGCACCTATACTAGTAGCCCTACATTCCTGATATTTAGACATGCAGTTGCATCTTGAGTACAGATAGATTCCTTGCCCAAATGGTGGCCCTCTCCCATTCAGACATGCATGAATGATCAGCTTCAGTATTTCACAAGCAGATAGTAGAGCCTCAGCCCAATGTCAGTAGCCCTAGCCAGTTGATATTTGACATGCAGTTGCATTCTGAGTAGTAAATATTGATCATTTTGATTCCACACCCAGATGTTGGCACTGACCCTTTCAGTCCTGCTTGAACAATTAGGTCCAGTTGGTAAAGTTTAAGCCCTATAGCAGTAGTCCTAGCCACTCGATTTTTGACATGCAGTTGCATCTGGAGAACATACGGATTCCACACCTAGATGTTTACACCAACCCCTAAGTCATGCATGAATGATTATGTTAAATTTTTAGTTTGCCTCAACCAAGTTGAGGGGGACTATTGGAGTACCCCCGGCATCCGTGTCTGTGTCCGCGTCTTCGTCCGTGTCTGCGTCCACGTCCACATTTGGGTGTATATCTTGGTAACTATGCAGGGAAGTGTCATCAAACTTTGCATGCAGATGCATCTTGGGCTATCTCACAGCCTCAGAGAAAATAAGGTCTCTCTGACCTATATTTTCCGCCTGAGTGGCTTGCATTTAAATTTACATCCAAGTTCATATCTCAGTACCTATACATAGTATGATCATCTATCTGTGCATGTGCATGCATCTCTGATGGTAGGTAAGCATCTAGGCAAAATTAAGTCACTTTGACCTACATTTTCCGCTTTAGTGACTTACATTTAAGTTTATATCCGAGTCCAGATCTAGGTCACTGTACATTATGGGATCATCTAATCTTGCACATGCATGCATCTCTGATGGTAGGTTTACATCCAGGCAAAATTAGGTCACTTTGACCTACATTTTCCGCTTGACTGACTTACATTCAAGTTTTTGTTCGAGTTCAGATCTTGGTCACTGTACATGGTAGGATCATCTAACCTTGCACATGCATGCATCTCTGATGGTAGGTCAGCATCCAGGCAAAATAAGTTCACTTTGACATACATTTTCTGCTTGACTGACTTACATTCGAGTTTACATCCAAGCTGATATCTCAGTCACTGTACATGGTAGGATCATCTAACCTTGCAAATGCATGCAGCTCTGATGGTAGGTCAGCATCCAGGCAAAATTGGGTCACTTTGACCTACATTTTCTGCTTTAGTGACTTACATTCAAGTTCATGTCAGGGATCAGATCTCAGATACTGTACATGGTAGGATCATCTTGCATGTGCATGTGCATGCATCTGTGATGGTAGCTCAGCATTCAGACAAAATAAGGTCACTTAAACCTACAATTTACACATGAATGACTTACATTAATGTATACATCCAAGTTCATAACTCAGTAACTGTACATTGTTGGTTCAGGTAACCTTGCATATGCGTGCAATTTTGATAGTATCTCAGCAACCAGGCAAAATTTGGTTGCTGCGACAATGTGCCATAACGAGGCGAACTTTGTAATCATTGATTACCCATCAGGCCTCGACAATACAGTTTGTCCGATTGCCCGGGACAAGTGGATACGTCTGACGGACAAGTGAAATTTGGAAGTCACTTGTCCATCGGGACAAGTTAAAATTTTTGTCAAACTAGGAGTTCAAATCCCCCACAAAGGTGCTTAATGAGAAAATGCATTTATATTCCTCTAAAAACAAAATTTTTATCATGAACCATTGAACAAAGAACGAAAATATTGACCGATTTCAATGTAAACATTTATGTTTTCACTTGTGTCCGCCATTTTGATAATACCGATCGTAAGACGAAACAAAATAAAAATACGGATTCTTAAGCGAAACGAAATTTGAACAAAGAAAGGCACTCACACCGGTACTTATTATTGACATCAATGGGACAAGGGAATTTTACTTTTTACTTGAAAAGATCGGGCACAATTTCAAGAATTTTAAATTCAATGCAAGAGAAAATAGTATCAGTCCATAATCATGAAAGTAACATGTTTCCCATTGTACATGTATCTGCAAAGTTCATATCATGATCTTATGAATGAAATCTTGTAATAGGAAGACTGAATGAAGAAACATCTATAGCTTGACAGGTCCCCATTAAAAATGTATGAATCACCAATCTAGCATTTTTTTGTTACTATTGTATTTTTCAAAGAATAATTGTTAACCCCAATCAAGTCTGACAAGTCTTTTCATATACCAACTATTTTTCAGTAATGCCTAGTATCTGTTAATGTGAAATACCAGATTTTCAAAAAATATATACATACTTGCATAATGATTTACTTCAGAATACCTAGGTACAACTAGAAAAGTTTTCTACTAGTTTTGTCTTCAGTTTAATGTTCTCTTTTTTTAAACTACAAAAGCCTAGGTAGATAAGCCTATGTCAGCATGTATCATTTCTATCAAATAATATAACCAATACACTTTTTTCTTTGATTTTTATTTTTCTTCTTGATACCCTTTTTGGATATTCAGTCAAATATTTCGGACAAGTGATAATTTCATTCGGACAAGTAAATCTTCAGAGGTACTTGTCCGAAGGGACAAGTTTGAAAAAAAGTTATTGTAGAGGCCTGCCCATGTTTGGTAATAGACTAGTACAGCCTGTACCAGTAGTCCTAACCACTTGATATATGACATACAGTTTGGTCTTGAATAAAAGATACTGAACTACACCCAGATAGTGGCCTTGACCCTTAAGTCATGCATGAATGATCACATCAAGGTTTTTACAAGCAAGCAGTTTACACAGTTTAAGAATGACTGCTGCTGTAGATCAATGTGCAGATTCAAGTGATGCATTTGGCAGGTGAGACATATCCTGTGTTCACAGTTTATTAGCTCACCTGGCCAAAAGCCATGTGAGCTTTTGCCATCACTCAGCGTCTGTCATCTGTCTGTTCGTCCGTTAACTTTAATTCAAAGATCTTCTCCTCTGAAACTGCTGGGCCAATACTGACCAAACTTGGCCTGAATCATCACCAGGGTAAGCTCTTTCACGTTTGTGATTTTTATGTCCGTAGACCCAAACAACATGGCCGCTGTTATTAAATATAGAACATAGGAGTAATTGCCGTTTTTTGCAAATTACTCGAAAATTGTTGCAGATATCATAAATCTGATATGGAGTTAAAATGATAAGCATGATGAGATCTACCCGCCCTGCAATTTTGAAGAATATCCAATAACCAATCTTGGAGTTATTGCCCCTTTTCCGTAAAATTTTCGTTTTTTTTGTTTATTTTAGTCTTATATATTGAAAATGGTAGAAGATAGAAGTGAAGTTTAAATTACAAAAATGGTCAGCATAGTAAGATTCACATTTCCTGCAAGTTTGAAGAAAATTTGACGACCCACATAGGTGTTATGGCCCCTTTTTCTTTGAATTTTCACGATTTTTTAACATTTTTACTTTTATTTAAAAAACTGTTTGAGATGGAGGTTAAATGTGAATTACAAAAGTGTTGAGCTTTTCCAGGACTACAATTTCTACATATGTCCAGCAGATTAGCATCTCATCCAAGATGGCCGCCACTAGG
>MJUU01026309.1:84300-104434 GCA_002080025.1 Modiolus philippinarum
AAAGATCTCCTCCTCTGAAACCACTGAGCCAATGAGGACCAAATTTTGTCAGAATAGTCCTCAGGTGATCCCTTTTAAAGTTTGTGATTTTTGTGGTTTTACCTCATCCAAGATGGCTGCCAGTGAGGAACATAGTTTAACATAGGGACCCTATCGGAAATATATTCAAATGTCTTTTCTCCTGAAACCACTATAAGCCAATAAGAACCAATCTTGGATACAATTGTCCTTGGCTGGTCCCCTTTAAAGCTTGTGATTTTTATGTTCGTACCTCATCCAAGATGGTCGTCAGCACAAGACATAGTTTAACATAGGACCCTATTGGAAATGTATTCAAAGATCTTCTTCTCTGAGACTACTTAGCCAATTGGAACCAAACTTGATCACAATAGTCTTTAGGTGGTCTCCTTGAAAGTTTGTGATTTTAATGTTCATACCTCATTGAAGGTGGCTGCCAGCAGAGAATATGTTTAACATAGGGACCCTATGGGAAATGCATCCAAAGATTTTCTCCTTTGAAACTACCAAGCCAAATTCAACCAAACTTGGTCACAATAGTCCTTGGCTTGTCCCCTTCAAAGTTTGTGATTTTGACGTTCGTACCTCATCCAAGATGGCCACCAGCGTGGAACATAGTTTAATATAGGGACCCTATTGGAAATGCATTCACATGTCTTCTCCTCTGAACCTACTGAGCCAATTGGAACCACGTTTGGTTACGATTGTCTTTGGGTGTTCCAATTCAAGGTTTGTAATTTTTATGTTTGTAACTCATCCAAGATTGAAAATGTAACATCTAGTGAACTGATTTATAGTATGAATGGGTGGTCTCTGCGTGACAATGAATAAAACCAGTCACCATGTGAGCGATACAGGTTCATGTGAGCCTCTAGTTGTAAGCAGTGTCTGTTTTTGTCTTAATAAAATGCAATACTTCTAGGAAATAATAGTATAGAAGCTGTTGCCATTTTTGTCGAGCCTTCGACGAAAGTCGAAAAAGCGAGACTTAGGTATGGTGATTCCAGCGGCTGCGCGGCCACAATTGTTGAAGTTTTTCTTGGGTCTGTTTAACATCAACCACCTGTGCTAGCCTATTGATATTTGGTATGCAGTTGCATTAGCATCAGTACAGCTCAGTTTCAGTGGCGTTTTCTGTCTGTGCCCCCGCAGTCATGCTCCACTGACTTAGAAATTTTGAATTGTTTTTTTTCAAATGTTTAAGTTTTTTCTTGTGTCTGTTTAGCATCAACNTTTGTCTGATTTAGACAGAGCGTTTTCATTGGAACCCTTGTGAAAAGTTTTTTCTTGAAGATTATATCATTGTGTCCACACTTGTACTGTGTCTGCACCTGTATTGTGTCCACACCAACTTAATTTTGCACTTACCATATCGATTCAGGGTTCAATGAGCGGGGGGTATCTTTGGCTGCCATTCGGCGACAGCTCTTGTTTTTCAATGTTTAAGTTTTTTCTTGTGTCTGTTTAGCATCACCCAATGATATTTGGTATGCAGTTGCATTAGCATCAGTACAGATTAGTTTCAGTGGCCTTTTATGTCTATACCTCGGCAGTCATGCTTCACTGACTTTGAAATTTTGCACTGTTTATCAATGTTTAAGTTTTATCTTGTGTCTGTTTAGCATCAACTACTCTTAGTTGCGCATTGGTATTTGGTATGCAGTTGTATTAGTATCATTACAGTTTAGTTTCAGTGGCATTTTATGTCTATGCCCCCGCAGTCGTGCTCCACTGACTTTGAAATTTTGCACTGTTTATCAAATGTTTGAATTTTTTCTTGAGTCTGTTTAACATCAGCCTCTGATAGTAGCCCATTGATCTTTGGTATTCAGTTATATTATCTTGATTGAGATAAGTTTCAGTGGCGTTTTATGTCTTTGACATGCAGTTGCATCCTGAGGATTACACCACTTCTGAAATAACTGAAGTAAACTTAACTAAGCTTTACATGAATGATGTATTGAAGATCCTTTACAAAAATTGCTTATTTCATTTTGATCTGTTCAACTGCTTAATTTGTTATGATCCATTAAAAACAAAACATGGCAGTCAGTGCAAGATATAGTTTTTCATTGGACCCTATGGGAAAACATCATTTTCATCATCTGCCCTGAAACTATTGAAGCAAATTTTGCTGTACTGGAATAATATGAAGAAGATACTGTACAACATTACTCATTTGACAAAAAATATGGCCACCATCACAGAAACATAGTTACATGTATATGGGAAAATCATTTTAATAATCTCTTTTGAATCACTGAGGCAAATTCAACAAAATTTTATGGGAATGATGTATGGAATGTCCTTTACAAAAATTTTATATTTCATTGCCATCTTCTTCTTAAAAGAAATATGGCTGCCAGCATGGAACAAAGTTAAATAATTAAGGATGGTCACTCCTCAAGTTAACAATATCAAGGTTTTTAAATTAGATATTCTTTATTGAAAAGAACATTGATTTATATTATTTTAAGGAAAAAATATTGAAAGTTCAGCAGGTCATTGTGCCCGTTTTTGAGATATTAGCGCATGAAGTTTGGCAGGAACTTAGGTTCTCCAGACTTTTCATTCACTTTGCATTGAGGAAATAAACTCATCAAATGCAATAAAGGAATACATGTATTAAGAATTTCATAAAATTTTGTAAAAAAGTCCATTAACATGTATTCAATCTTCTTGTGAAAAGAAAAGGGGGGTCAGTTTGAAAAATTTTCCAATCATTATGGTGGATAAAATGAGAGAGTTCCTGAAGTTGGAGATAATTTCAAAACAGGAAAAGTGACCATCCTTAATTGCATAGGAAAACCATACTTCATCATATGATACAGAAGGTGTTTATGCAACAGTTAGTCATAACAATTGTTGGATGATTAACAGGACCCAACAAATTAACTACTTTGTATTGATCATTACCTCCATTGAAATAGTCCTTTTGTTGCCATGAACTTTTTAGCTCATCTGGCTATGCCAGGGTGAGCTTTTGCAATCACTTGGCATCCGTCGTGCGTTGTCCGTCTGTCCGTCCATCGTCCGTCTGTCGTCCGTCCGTCTGTCGTAAACTTTTCATTCAAAGATCTTCTCCTCTGAAACCACTAGGCCAATTGGAACCAAACTTGGTCATATTAGTCCTTGGGTGGTCCCCTTTAAAAGAGGTATCCGGCAGGTCCGTACCTCATCCAAGATGGCCACCAGCAGGGAACATAGTTTTAACATTGGACCCTATGGGAAAACACATTCAAAGATCTTCTTCTCAGAAACTACCAGCCCAATTATAACCAAACTTAGTCACAATGGTCTTAAGATGGTCCCTTCCAAAAAAGGTATCTGGTAGTTCCGTACCTCATCCAAGATGGCCACCAACAGGGAACATAGTTTTAACATTGGACCCTATGGAAAAGACATTCAAAGATCTTCTTGTCAGAAACTACCAGTCCAATTATAACCAAACTTAGTCACAATGGTCCTTAGATGGTCCCTTCCAAAAAAGGTATCTGGCAGGTCCGTACCTAATCCAAGATGGCCTCCAGCGGGGAACATAGTTGAGAGCCTCTTGTTAAATCCTCTTGTCCAGTGGAGCTAAAGTCTGTTTCACTTCCTGTAGATAATGGAAATTTTACAATTTCTTCTATATTTGAAAATCAATTTCCCTTAAGTTCTGCATGTAGATCAAGAATGACCATACATATCTTAAAAATGACACTTTTAAAATAAAAAATATGCAAAGACCACTCTATACATGTAAATTTTCCTTATTTTTGTAAGACAGGTTAAAAGTTTAAGTGTTGGAATTTTTCTATTTTGAGGGCGAACAGGCAGGGAAATTTAATTGATGGGCAAGATACAATTGGTTAAAGCTAGATTACCTGTCGACAGGTAAAAAGTGACATTACCCATGTCAGATCAGTCCATTCTCGATGACAATCGCTAGCAATAAATATTTTCCGTTTAAACAAAAAAGAGATTTTGATAAAGCTGTTTTTCCTCAAAAGTATATGATTTGTTAATAAATAATTTTCTAATTTAGAAGTGTACGGTATTTTTACATAGTCATTCAAAATTTTGAGCCGAAATATACAGCAATGCAGCCAACAGAATGTAAAATCCATTATCTAAAGGAAGTGAAACAGAGTTTAATTGTCCGTTTGTATGATAGTCTGTCTGTTCTATGTCACAAAGTAACAGTCAATGTAGTTTTTAAAGCATAGATGGACGAGCCTTTAGCCATATAACTGGTATGCATTTTGGATATTTGTGTCACCTGCACACATTGTGTGGAGCGACATATAGGGATAACTTGTTGTTATTGTCAGCACTTTTCTCAGCAACTACAAATCACAGCCACTTAAAGTTTTGTATGTGACTTCATTATGAGGCTTATCGAAATCAGGTCTGTCAGACATCTACTTCCTATTTACCGACTTGCCATATTTTCCACAAATGCTGTCAGTGTAAAAATTTTTGTAACACTTTTCTCAGCAACTACAAATTAAAGCCACTTGAACTTTTGTATGTGACTTAATTATGAGGTTCCACATAGCGCTTATTGAAATCAGGTCTGTTGCACATCTGCTTCCTGTTTTCCGACTTGGAATTTTTTCCTCAAATTCTGTCAATTTAAAAATTTTCATAACACTTTTCTCAGCAACTACAAATCACAGCCACTTGAAATTTTGTATGTGACTTCATTATGAGGTTCCATATTGTGCTTATCCAAATGAAGTCTGTCGGACATCTACTTCCTGTTTATTGACTTGGAATATTTGTGTTTTCGACGACAGCAGTGCAGGCGATACATGTCTTCCAATAATTGGTAGACTCACAATTTATTACTTCTTGTTGGTATAAAAATTAGGTCACCTTGACCTACATTTCAAGCATGACTGTCTCTGGATAAAATATGTACATATGTTAAAGTACACATCTGGGGTAGTTGAGAAGGGAAAGGAATGATATTTCTCAGTTGATGGGTCTTGAGGTTCCTGATAAAAATTGGGTCACATTGACCAATATTTCATACCTGAATGACTTTCAATAATGTTTTAGTCCAGATCTGGGATACAAGAGCAAATAAAGGAATTAGATGCACCTTGGGTAGTAATCCAGTACCTAACAAAGAATTTTTGACCAGTTGACCTATATTTCATGCATGAGTGACTCGGGTTAAAGTTTCCGTTAATGTAGAGATCTGAAATACTAGTCCTCTTTTGTCCCTCCGCTGGAGGTATATGGTTTGTCCACGCAACTCCCACAGTTACCTGGCTAACGCTAGGGTGAGCTCTTGCCTTCACTTTGTGGCCCTCGTCCATCCCGTCAGGCGTAAACTTTCATTCAAAGATCTTCTCCTCTGAAACTACTGGGCCAATTGGAACCAAACTTGGCCACAATAGTCCTTTGGTGGTCCCTGTAAAAAAGGTTTTTTTCCAGGTCCGCGCTATATCCAAGATGGCCGTAAGCGGGAATCATAGTTTTAACATTGGGCACTATGGGAAAACACGTTCAAAGATCCTCTTCTCTGAAACTACCGGTACTAAGCCATTTGAAACTAAACTTGGCCACAGTAGTCCTTGGGTGGTTTCTTGCAAAAAATGTGCTTTTCAGGTCCTCACTATATCCAAGATGGCGCCAGCGGGAGACATAGTTTTAACATTGGACCCTATGGGAAAAGACGTTCAGAGATCTTTTTCTCTGAAACTACTGAGCCAATTGCAACCAAACTTGGCCGCCAGTGGGAAACATAGTTTTATCATTGGACCTTATAGGAAAACACATTCAAAGATCTTTTTCTCTGAAACTACTTGGCCAATTGTAACCAAACTTGGCCAGAATAGTCCTTGGGTGGTCCCTTACAAAAAAGTTGTTTTTCAGGCCCACGCTATGTCCAAGATGTCCACCAGCGAGAAACATAGTTTTAACATTGGACAAAGATCTTCTTCTCTGAAACTACTGAGCCAATTGGAACCAATAGTCCTTAGGTGGTCCCTTGCATAAAAGCTGTTTATCAGGTCCCTATATCCAAGATGGCCTCCAGCAGGAAAAAAAATTTAACATTGGACCCTATGGGAAAACATGTTCAAAGATCTTCCTCTCTGAAACTACTGAGCCAATTGGAACCAAACTTGGCCATAATAGTCCTTGGGTGGTCCCCTGTAAAAGGGTGTTTTTCAGGTCCATGCTATATCCAAAATGGCCTCCAATGGGAAGCATAGTTTGAACATTGAACCCTATGGGAAAAGACATTCAAAGATCTTCTTCTCTGAAACTACTGAGCCAATTGGAACCAAACTTTGCCACAATATTCCTTTGGTGGTCCCCTGCCAAAAAGGTGCTTTTCAGGTTCATGCTATATCTAACATGGTCGTCAGCGGGGAACCAAGTTTTAACATTGGACCCTATGGGAAACACTAATGGAAGTCTTCTCTCCTTAAACTACTTGGGCATATTGGAACTATAGTTGAACTATTGGCTCTTTTACATAAAATGTCTATGTTAATCAAGGGACATGTGAGCCATACAGGCTCATGAGAGCCTCTTGTTTTATTGTTGTACAGCATAATGAATTTTTGGTCACAATTTCTTTTGGAACTGTAAGAGGGATTCAGTTGTTGTTTTGCACATACCTTCCTTATGGCCCAATCTATAAGATTTCAAGGTTATGTCATAAGCACTTTCCTGTTTGGCAAGAGTTCCCTAATTTTAATAGTCATATAGTATATGGAAACTTTTGTCACAGTTTGTGCTGAAACTATAAGTGGGATTCAATTGTTGTATAGCACAGAGCTTCCTTATGGTCAAATCTATCATGTACAGTAGAATTTTGATGGCTCAAACACCATGGATGTCACAAACCTATTTTCTGGTCCCTCTGTTCAAGCTTTAACACAGTTTGACCTTGATGGCTCGACACTCCCCTCTAGCTTGAACTGTTTTCATCGGTCCCTTGGGTGTTCGAGGCCATTGAAGTTCAACTGTATCCAGATTTTAAGCATATGTGTAAAGCACTTCCTGTTTATTAAGACATTCTTGATTTTTGTTGTCATACAGTAAATTGAATTTTTGGTCACAGTTTCTTTTGAAAATGTAAGGCAGATTCAATTGTTACTGTGCAGATAGTTATCGTTGATCATGTTGTTTGTTTCTAAGAATTATATCATTGTATTTATACCTGTATTGTTTCCACATGCGCTAGTACTATGTTCACACCTTTATTGTGTCTTTATACAATTAAATTTGCACTTGCCGCATTGATTCAGGGTTCAATGAACATGATGAGCAGGGGTATAACAGGCTGTTGTTTGGCACGAGCTCTTGTTAGGTTCTCGTGTTATAAAATGGCCATCAGTGGGGAATATAGTTAAAAACTGGACCTTTGGAAGACACATTCAGAAATCTTCTCTGAAATTACCGAGCTTGTTGGAACCAAACTTGGCAACATTAGACCTTCAGTAATCGTGTTGGCCATCATTTTGGAAACAAAGTGTAACATTGAACCCTTTGTGAAAGAATATTCAGAGGTCTTCCCATCTGAAACTACTTGGCTGATTGGAATCAAACTTGGTAACAATAGTCTTTGGGTGGTCCACTGTTAAAACAGTATTTTTCAATTTTGCTCTTTATCGAAGATGGCCACCAGCAAGGGTCATAGTTGAACATTAGACCAGTTGGGAGACATATTCTTTGCCTCTAAAACTAATGGGCCAGTAGTGTTTGGGCCATCCCCTTAAAGGGTGTTTTTCAGGTGTGTCCTTAATCCAAGATGGTTGCAACCAGGTAACATAGTTAAACATTGGACCCTAAGTTTCAAATATCTTCTCCTCTGAAACTACTAGACCAATTGGAACACAACACGTCCACTAAAGTCTTTGGGTAGTCCACTGCAAAACAATTTTCAGGCTTGTCCTTATTCACGATGGCCATGGCGGCCAGGAGAAAACATAGTTCTGAACATCCTCTGAAACCTAGGGGTAAATTGGAACCATCGTTTTACTTTAGACCCTTATCATAGGCTGTCTACTTTAGCTATGGTCCAGATGAGTTAATACAAGCTCTCTTGTTTCTTAACCTTTCTAAATATTGATTCAATAATTGGTAGCTGTGTCTAACACTATAAGTTGGAGTTCATGTTCAAGTTTTTTTCTGGGCCACTGATTTTCACGTTAGGACTTGTTTTTGGGCTTAGTCCATCCACTCTGTCTATGTTTACAACTTTGAGGTTAAATTTATATAATTGTTCTAGTGGACTTTGTTTTGATATGCAATACCCTCAGAATGCTTGTTTTCAGTCGATACAACTTGGATAGTTATGATTTTCCTGATTAAGATGGGTCATCTTGATATACATTTATGACTAAAGTTCAGGTTTGCTTTAAAGTTCAGATCAACAGCCATTTTCTCACTGTTCTAGGTAGCGCAATTCCTATGCTATTTGTTGGACTTCATTGAAACTTAACCAAAAGATTAGCTTCATTAAAAGTTCTGCATAATAAAGGGGGGATTTGAGTTTAGGATATTTTTGTGCTGTCAGTATATCCAATACTCTTGTGAGAGTAACTTCATCTTTATACTGAAAGTTTGCAAAATTTCTTGGAAACTTTACCAAAACATAGGACACCATCAGAAGATGTACATACAGGATAAGTATCTGATTTTAATTTTTTTCTCCCAGATAAGCCTTAGTGAGTACTTAATATAATAAATGGGGGTATTAGTACAAAAGTTTTGCTTATGGCATTTCCACTTTCTGTAATATGTAACAAGTGACCAAAAAAAATAAATTTGATGTCGTGACAATATTTTATTTCTTTTTTTTCTGAAACCACTGAAGCAAATTCATCCAAACTTTACAGGAATGATGTATGGAAGGTTCTTTACAAAGATTGCTGATTTCGTTGGGGTCTGATAAAAAATATGGCCGCCAGCGCGGAACTTAGGTTTAACATTGGACCCTGACCCTATGGGAAAATCACATTTTCATCTTCTCCTCTGAAATCATGGAAGCAAATTCAACCCAACTTTACAGGAATGATGTACGGAAGATGCTTTACAAAAATAGCTTATTTTATTTTGATGAGACAAAAACATGCTGGCCAGCGTGAAACATAGTTTAACATTGGAGCCTATGAGAAAATCATCCTTTTCATCATCTTCTCAGGAACTATTCAAGCAAATTTAACTACACTGTATTGGAATGATGTATAGAAGGTCCTTTGCAAAGATAACTCATTTCAATAGGATCAGACAAGAAACATTGGTGCCAATCGAGAACATAGCTAAACATTAGATCCCATTGGTAGATAACATCATTTTTGGTCTTGCATGGCATAAAAGCATTTTGTCAGGTGAGTGATACAGGCTCAGTCTCTGAGCCTCTAGTTTATTATACATCCTGATTCATATTGCTGTCGTCATACTTCTAAGCTCTGCCAACAAAGCTATCTATTATCGTGACCCAATTTCCAGTTAATCATACTATGGAAAATAATCATGTACAGTGGAAAATAATCATGAACATTACAGCCATCATTATAAAACAGTCCTGTAAAATTTTAAATTCTGTCAAGGCCATAACTCATTTGAACTGACAGTGATTCTGAGAAGGGGGTTGCTTCTGGATTTTTTGGGAAAAAAATATTCTGGCCCGAATAGTACTATAGTGAAAAAAATATTCTGGCCTTCCCTTCAAGAAAATAAATCAATAATCTGGTCCAGGATTCTACATACAATATGTTGAAAGTAAAATCTTGCCCTTAAGATTTTCTGACCCTCAAGTTTTCAGAAATAAATATTCTTGCTTGACAAAATTTGCCATAACATCCAACAACTTAGACTGCAAGACCAAGACCCCCTTGATCTGCCTGTGAATTTCAAGATGTATTTAAGTGCTTAAGCATGAACATTAATCATGAACATTACAGCCATCATTAAAGAAACAGTCCTGTAAAATTTTAAATTCTGTCAAGGCCATAACTCATTTGAACTGACAGTGTAATATCCCATGGAAATGGGAATAATGGAATAGAGTGAAGACCATTTGATTCTGAGAAGGGTTTGATTATGCATGAGTATAACTATTTAGATATCATGCGATGCAATTACAAAGCAAATGTACATGTTTTATAAGGGAAACTGGAACAAGACTATTGATACATAATATGAACATCTTGATTGTGGATATTTACACACAAGATGAAACTGATCAGTATTATGGAATATTTGATTTGTAGTTCAAATGAGCAAATGTGTGTATAAAGGTTAGTGCAAGTTCTTCTGGATTAATAATGAAGGGATATGGAGTAAATGAAAATGAGACAAATACAAATACATGGTAAAACTAAGCAATGGAACAATGCTTTTATTGTTGTTCTTCATCTTGAAGTCTGGGTGCATGAATGTAAATGCATAGGCAGACTCTACCAAGGAACTAGCATCAAGATTGGAAAAGGGGTGACTTTTTTGGTAAATACATATGTACATGCAAAAGTGTCGGGTTTTTCCACTCTAAAATGAACCAAAAGGGAAACATTTGATTCAATTAATAGTGACTGTCATTTTTGAAAGTGGAACTCTTCCTTTATTTTTGTTTGATTTTAGTGAATCTTTACTCAAACATCAAATGTAGTACAGTCCAATGTTGAAGGCTCAAACCATTATTCAAACCTAGAGAAGTCAAGCTTTGATTGCTCTAACACCCAAGGGACAAACGAAAAAAAGTTTGAAATAGAGCGTGTTCAAGATATCTAGGTCAAACTATGTTAAAACTTGAACAGAGGGACATATCAAGGGAGAAAACTGTTTGAAAAATATGCAAAATGACTGAAATTGAAATTTTGACAAATTTTATAACACTTGCCACTTTCTATACAAAATACTTGTGAATTGTTATTGTTGTTATTTCAGATGGAAAAGAATGATTCTCCTGAAGATCTGACTGTAAGAGAACCTATTATTCCTGAAACTGAGAATGATGTGCCCGAAATAACAACAAAATGTCATGAGTTTGGAAAGGAGACCGAGTCTGGACTAGCCATTTCTTCATATCAACTGCAGGAAACCAGTTCCGTAATGGAGAATACAGCATGCCAGGAAAAGTTACAGAAACATGACATGGATGTTGATCATCACCGGGAAAAAGAACATTCTCAATATGATCTTTCTGTAGACATTCAAGGAGATCATTTAAAAGACAAAACAATGAACAGTGATCTTAATCACAGCTCAGAACAGTCACAAGCTAAAGATCTATTGGTTGAATCAGAACAGTTAGAGTTGAAATCAAATGAAGATGAGGAACAATCACCATTAAAAATGGATCAAACTGTGGAATCTGAACAGACACTGACAAATTCAAATATAAATCATGATTTAGAACAGTCACCATTAAAGTTATATCTAAATCCTGTTTCAGAGGAGTCACACTTGAAATCAGATGAGAATTTAGCTTCAGAACAGTCAAATGTGAAACCAGATCAAAATTTGGTTTCAGAACAGTCACACTTAATATTAGATGAGAGTTCTGTTTCAGAACAATCACACATGAAATTTGATGTAAATGAACAGCAATCTGTAGCAAATGAACAGTCAGTTAGTGATCAATCAAAAAATGAGATGGATGAAATTCCTTCAGACATTACTCATGAAACAGTGCCTCAGAAGATAGAAAATGTATCACAGGAAGAAAGTGACAATAATCTGCAATCTTTAGATGATCAAACGCCACAGAACAAGGATGGCTATGTAACAGATTCTACTGAAAAACAAATGGAAACACAGTCTGGAAATGATGCACAACCAACATCAGATCAAATCCAGGTTCAAGGTCATGAAAACAGTGTAATGCAGACGTCAGATGAAATTTCAGAAAGTGAAAAACAGGATGGCAGCTCGACACCACCAAAAACTGATTTGATGGCAAAGTATAAAATGTTAATGGATGAAATGTTAAGCTTGTCATCATCAAAAAATAAAAATGATGACCCTTTCTCTGTAAGCAAAAGTTTTGGATTTGATGAATTGGAAAAACTGAGTGAAGAGAGACAAAATGGTACAAAGGAGAGTGCTATTGCAGATTTTGCATTCAATGAATTGCCAGAAAATGATGTTTCTGGTCGTCATTTAACACGGAGTTTGCCGGATGATTGGACTCCCGGGCAAGTGCCAAGAAATCTAGAAAGGTCAATTTCTGATGATGAAAGAATATTAAAGAGGTCTCATTCAGATATTGACCTTTCATTAAGTGATGGAAATTTGTCTGATTTTGATACACAATCTGTTGTATCTCAAAAAGATTATCAAAGGGATAGAAGGTTTAGTTTACTGTACAATCCATACAAAAGAAAGCAATTAACTCAAGGTGAATACCATCTCAAGTACAACAGTGGGAAGTTTGCACTCTCTCTTCCACAATTAGGAGTAAGGCACAAAAAATCTAGACAAGAAATGTCTTTGTTGACATATGGCGAGTGGAAGAATAAAGATGGCAAGCCTGAAAATTCAGCTCAGCCTCCTATTCATGTAAAACCTAAGACTTTTGCCTCTGAAGAGCCTCGTATTGAAACCCAAGAAAAGGAACAAGAAAATACATGTCTTATATGTCGAAAAACATTCAAAACAATGGAAGAATTGAGACAACATGTTATAAACCCTTGCAGGCCAACTGATTTGAGAAAGGTTGTTCAAGAATCAAAAGAGTTGGAGTATGAAACTGTCTATACATGTACACAATGTAAATGTGTTCTTAAAAATGAATATGCAGCTAAACGTCATTGTGAAGCTTGTGTTGTATACAGATCATCAGATTCCAAATATAACATTGATACAGTTTTCCGATGTAAAATGTGTGGAGAGACCTTCAAATATCACCGATCGGCTTGTGAACATGTAACATTTTATTGTAAAAAGAAAATGAGAAGTCCACTAAAGAAGTCGGTTGTTGAAAATTCTGAAAGGGTTCAAAAAATTTCTCCTTCAGCTAAAATGTCAAGTAATATTTGTACCCCTGTAAAAACACCACCAGAGAGTCCTCCCGATAGACCAACAACAAAGAAGTATCCTCCAGATAAACCGATAGAAAGTTTGGTATTGGATAACAAACTGAATGAAATGTTGGTATCAGATCTCTCTGTAGAAAATCCTGGAATAAAGGGAGAGAAACACGGTGACATTAAAGTTAACCCTGATATAAAGCCAAGCACTGTGGAACCTGTGAAAGAATGCAGGAACGGAAAAAAGAGCAAGACAAAGGACAAAACTGAATCTAAAAATAGAAAGACTGAAACTGAAAAGGATATAGATAATGAAAGTGTGAAAAGTTTTTCAACTGAATCTTCTTATATGACAATAGATGCTAGCGAAACTTCGTCCATTAAAAGTGGGGAATACAAAACAACACGACCAGCACCACCAAAACAGTCTGTCAGATTGATATCAAAACAAATAGGTAAACGAGTAATCAAGGTTAAAAAATTCTTTGGAGATCAGTTTGAGGTACCTGAATTTGTAGAGACCCAAGTGAAAAAGGTTAACTTGAAAAGAAAATTTAAACCAGGAAATAAATCGGGTATTAATATATCACCAAAGTTAAGAAGAGCACTTAGGAAAAAAGAAATGTCTAAGGCAAAGAAGAAACTAAAATTGAAAAAACAAGTTAGTGGAAGTTCTGTGGAAAAAGTAAAACAGTCTGTTAATAATAATTATGAGAGCATTAGAAAGGAGCACATTTTGAAAATTAAAAATTTCCCCTTAAATATGTTCACCAAACAGGACAGCAGAGACATAATCAACATGTTATACTGTGAGAAAAAAGGAAAAACTATCTTACGATGTCCAATTAGAGTATGCCGAAGTGGAGTTATGTCAATAAAAAGCATGGTTTTACATACAGAGAACAGTCACAATGCCTCACTGTACACAGCTAAAGGTAAACAATTTGAATGTAAGTACTGTCAAGTACTCTGTGATAGTAGCGATGATATTATTACACATTCAGTGGACCATTTTGTAAACTTTGTGGTTGATCATATTGAAGGTTGTACGATGAAGACCCTCATGTTACTGTCATCTTGTATCGACAAAAAAGACAGTTTGAAAAGTAAAAAGGTGAAAGAAACAAAGTCTGGGGATGCAAGTCACCTGGCTGGTGAGAAAATTGCTGAAGCTACCGAAGAAAATGGAAAAAAACCTAATTCTGCGAAAAAGGCAAGAACAGAAGATTCTGAAAAACTGGAAATAAAGAAAGGAAACAAATTATCTGATGAACTTCCTGCATTGGATAGTAGTGGTAGTAAAATGAAAAAATCTGAAGAAAATGCCAAAGTTAAGTCTGAAAATCAAAAAGGCAAAAATAAATTGTCGAAAAAACATTCTGAGGTTAAACAGAAGGATGGCGAAATTAAACGAGAATCTAGGAAGGGAAAAATTGGAAAATCTTGTGAAGCAGGCACAGCATTGGAAAAACTTTCATCCAAGTCAAGTAACAATACTGTGGAGAAAACACACGATACGGTAGCTAAACAACTGTTAAAGGACGTAAAAAATTTAGAGAATAGTGACTCTGACATGTCAGTTCAAAGACGTAGTACACGTAAACCTTCATCCTTGTCAACAGTTATGGAAAGCAAAAATGATTACAAGCAAGACAAGGTTGGCCAAATCAAACCTGACAATACTATTGCTTTAGAAATGGAGGAATCTGACAAAATATCAGATTGTTTTTCCTCGCCTGATTCTTCGTATGTAAGACGAAGTAGTCGTAGAAAGATAGATGGCTTCTCTGCATACAAGGATTTTGAAATGCCAAATAAAAAGTTGAAGTTGGAAGAAGATGAGGTTAAGAACGATCAATCAGTCAATGATTCTAAACCAAAACCTGAAATTAGGGAAGATGAACATTCTGTAAAACCATTGACTACAAGGAGCGCTAATAAGAATGATTCAGAATCAGAATGCAAAAAAACAAATCAAACAAACATGAAAAAATCTTGTAATAAGGAAGTGAAATGTCAGCCTGTAGGAACAACCTGTATACGGAATTCACGAAAAAGACAGCTAAGTCGAGAGGCAGAGTCATTGAAAAAATGGGAAGTAAAGGATATTAAGTCTGAAGATACTTCAACAACGAGTAAAACTAGAAAGAGAAATTTGAGTTCCACTTCTGTAAAGTCAGATAATGTTAGTGAAAACAGGAAAGAAAGTAAAACAAAGTCAGATAATGTTAGTGAAAGCAAGAAAGATAATAAAACAAAGTCAGATAATGTTATTGAAAATAGGAAAGACTATAAAACAAAGTCAGATAATGTTATTGAAAATAGGAAAGACTATAAAACAAAGTCAAATAATGTTAGTGAAAACAGGAAAGATAATAAAACAAAGTCAGATAATGTTATTGAAAATAGAAAAGACTATAAAACAAAGTCAGATAACATTAGTGAGAACAGGAAAGATAATAAAACGAAGTCAGATAACGTTAGTGAAAACAGGAAATATGATAAAACTAGATCTGACACTAAGAGTAGTATGAAGAAAGTAAAGCGAAAAAATGCAGATGCGGAAATAATGTCTAATCTTGCTTCTTCAATTTTAACATCTCGCAACAGGGAAAGTGTCATTGGAAAACGAAATAAAGTTCATGGCATGAAAAAATCCACATTCCTGAGAAATTCAAAAGTAAGGAAACCAATGGCAAAGAAGTGTTTGTCAAAAAAGAATGTCGCAGATAAGAATGGTGATAAAATCAAAAGAAATTTTAACAAAGAACATACTAAAAATAATAATGTAAAAGAAGACGATCAGGAATCTAATGCCTTTTTGGAAAGCTTTAAACAATTTGTTGGTATCTCACGGAAAACTGTAACTAATCATTTAAAAAGCTTAAAACAGGGAAAATCTAACAAACTGAAAGCTCAAGCTATCATTCAACACAGACGACAAACACAGCGCAAATCTAAGGTGCAAGAGAAAAGTAACACTTGTGACGAACAATCTGTTAATAAAGTGGTTGAAGTCGTTGATATGATCGAAATAAAAGATTTTAGAAACAAAAATAAGGATGTAAAAAAGGATGCTACAACAAATTTGGAGGTAATTGATCTGACGGAAGATATTGACAACACTATTTCTAAGGAAGAAAATGAATCACCGAAAATAAAGCCTGTTGAAGAAAATTTTAAAGAAAAAAATGAAAAAAAGACTTCAGACGATTATACACCAAATACTAACAGCAGTAAAAAACCATCGTTTCTTGATAGTTTTTTGGCTCACGTAAATGAAAATACACCAAACAAGCAACAGACATCTAAAAGTAAGAAATCAGAAAATAAAAAATCAAAACATTTACTGGTCAAAGATTTAAAAGAGGATGTAAAAGGTGGAAAGTCAAAGGAGGTTCTTTCACAAGAGGAAAAACAGTCCTCAGAATCAGATGAACACACAGAGGAGAAAAAGCAGGAAGAAAATGTTACAAAACATTCTAAAGACCAACTTAAATGCAGGTATTTTTTAACATTAACTGTTTCGACTATTTTGTTAAAAAAAAATCAGATAAAAGCCCTCACTTTCATTAGTTAAAAAAAAGAGGCTATTAAGACTTGGTCTTTTATTAGGTTTTTCTGGTCTCTGAGGTGACTAAATATCCTAACAGTATAAACAAAGTTTGATTGTAGTGATTATGTATATACAAACATACTAGAACACTTAATAGTACGACATCATATTTGGTCATGTTTTGATCTGTTTTGGTATTCCTTAATTAATGTCTAAAATGCTATTACTGTATTAAATTTTTAGGATTAGATCATTTTGGCTGTGATTATCGGTGATAGGTCAATGATATTTGGCATGTAGGTTGGTACAGTATGGCTTTAGACCTACACCTTTGACCATAACTAAGTGGTAGAGTCAATTATATTTGCTCTTGGTTATCATCCTTTTGTAAATTACAAGTAAAAGAAATAGGACATTTTGTATTTTATACAGTGCAACATTGCAAGCTATCAAAAATAAAATGTCTTGATTTTTGTCTTTTTAGACTTAGATTGTATTAAGATTTGAGAGAGAAGAAGTACAGAACTTACTTACCAATAAAAACAGCATCTACAAAGCAACAAACACTTCCTAAAATGAAGAACATATTCTGTATTTATGGAATAAATATACTTGATTGATTGATTGTTTACCACAAACAATTTATCAGTTTCATTGTGATAGTATTCTGGACTTGGTTGCATAAATGTCAATTGAGGTATTTTTTTTAAAGATTTTTAGCCGAGTTGAAATTAGCTATTGGCTTGGTGATGCAGGCGGGTGTATTTAAATTGCGATTAAATCCTTAACCCATTCCACCAAATTAATTTTGCACTTTAGGTGTCAGTTAACTTTAATTGAAGTTTGTGCAACCCAGTCCTGATTAAAAGTTTAAAATGTTAAGACATTAATAAACTTTAATTTTTCAGTGCCAAAAAGATGGAATCTGAGAACAGCAAATATCCAAACAGAAGATGGTATGTAATCAAGGGAACATTTAATTTTTTGACTTTACACATTCACACATATTATCACAAAAGTTCAGTGATAACTGGATAAATTATCATTGAACATTTTTCTAATACATGTACCGGTAATATATATATAATCAGAGTTTTTACCCTCGCTTCAAATGATGTGTGTAGATACTGTTTCACTAATCCAATCCAGCTGCAGTAACACATTATTTTTGATGTACTTTTCTCAGGAATTACACATAATAGGCACTTCATATGTGAAACTTTAGTATAGAGTACCATACTGTGCCTCCTTATTTGATCATCTTGAATAGTAACTTTGGTCCTTGTTATATAACTTAGTAAATAAACAAAGGATTTGGTGTAAATGCACATAAGACAAATTATCTACAAATAAATGATAAAACCAAGCAATGGAACCATGGTTTTATTGTTGTTCTTCACCTATGTCACAGTGGAGGAGTGATGACTTAGAGGAAGTCTGTATACAATAGATACTGTATAACTGGAATTTTATGCGGAACGTAATTTTCGCGGTTTGGGGTTAAAAATTTGCATCTTTTTTTCCCGGAATTCATTTTTTGCGGTTCCTCGCTAGCTGTAAAAAAATATAGTGCGAATATTGCCTCTATTTACCATGAATTAATATAAGTAATAGTTCTGTAAAACGGAAATAAGGTATGGAATTATTTTCCAATAAATATTAAAAAAGGGATGTCGACATATATGACATTTTGCCAAGCTTTCATTTGAATTGAAATAACAGGTAAAGTTTGAATTACTGTTAAACTAGTCAATAATTGCAGGTGCATACAATTATTTCACAGGTAAATCTCTCAAAACATTGTTTGATGATCTTATCAATATATCGGTAAACAAAAGAAAAGAGATCAAAGGTAATTAATTGGAGTTTTAAAATCAAATTGTTTAAAGTTTACTTAACAGGAAAAATTAGCTTAATTGCCAAGCCATTTTGAACTTTATTTTTTAAAACAAACTTACCACGACACACTTGACATATCTATGCACAGTTCTATTTATATTTAATATTTACTGAGGCATTTATAAACAGTTTCTTTGTTTGTATTGTATTTAAGGTAATTGCTGATGATCTGTTCAATGGCAATAATTTTATTTTAATTTTTGCGAATTTCTGGTGACCGCAAAATAACACGAAAATTAGATTACCGCAAAAATTTCCAGTTATGCAGTATATAAACACAAACCAATAATTTACAATTTAATTTTTTTAAATGTGAAAAAATATTACAATTCATATCAAATGAAATTAATTGTCCCATAAATTTACTGTCCAGTATAAAAAAATCTACTGTAGTTTATTCGACAGTCACAATATTATAGATACATTTTGTGTATGTATACTTAATACACTAGTAAAAATAAGTTAATGATTAATTTTCAGTGAAATGTTAATATACAGGTTTTTTCATTATCACCGATGATTATATTTTTAGTCAGAAAAAGACAACTGTAGAAGAAAAAGAAGAAAAGAAAGATGGTGAAAGGTAGATGATATTTGTATCGCTTTCATATGTAGTTTGGGGCGACATAGGGATCACTTTAGTCATATTGCCTTGTTGGTGTTGTCGACGTCGATGCCTGTCTCACTTTTTCTTAACACTTTTCTCAGCAACTAAAAATCACTGCCACTTTAAATTATGTATGTGACATTAGTATGAGGTTTGCTATGGGGTTCCATACTGCGCTTATTCAGGTCTGTATCACATTTACTGTCTGTTAACCGACTTAGAATATTTTTAACAGTTACTGTCAATGGAAAAAAAAATTGAAACACTTTTTTCAGCAACTACAAATCACAGCCACTTGAAAAATTTTGTATGTGACTTCAGTAGGGGGTTCCATATTGCGCTTATTGAATTCAGGTCTGTCGCACATCTAATTCCTGTTTACAGACGTGGGTGTATTTTCATCAAACTCTTGTCGTGGTAAAAATTTATGTAACACTTTTCATAGCAACTACAAATCACAGCCATTTGAATTTTTGAATTTGACTTCAGTAGGGGGGTTATATTGCTTATATTGCTTTTATCGGATTCAGGTATTTCGAATATGTACTTCCCTTTTCCGACATGGAACACTTTCAACGATTAATGTCAGTGGTAAAAATTTTACAACATTCTCAGCAATTACAAGTCACAGCTACTTAAAATTTTTGTATGTGACTTTAGTATGAGTTTTCATAATGCTCTTATAGAAATTAGGTCTGTTTGACATTTGCTTCCTGTTAAAAGACAAAGAAATTTGTGTTTCTAAATACAGCAGAACGAGTGCATGCGACACATGTCATGGAAGACTCACAATTTATTTTCTTGAATTTTTCACTTTTATAAATGTGGCTACTATTGATACACATAGGATGATAATATCATAATTATACCCCGCCCCAAACCTGTCTTTGTACACCCCATAAATTGTAATTTACACAATTTCAATGCTTTTTCAAGAATACAAATACACCATAATGAAGCTAAAATTAAAGCAAAAATATGATCTTGTGAAAATTTACATGATTTTATCTCTGAGTTCACTTTTTATACGACCGCAAAAATTTTGCGGTCGTATTATGGTATGGCGCTGGCGTC
>MJUU01026313.1:0-23340 GCA_002080025.1 Modiolus philippinarum
ATCTAACGGGTCAGAACCGGATTAAACTTGACATATCATTAGAGAAATAAAGTTAAGAACATATTGCAAATAACTTAATACCGAAGTTACTGCAAATCAGGCAAAACAAAATTGAAAGATAGATAACAAAAATATTATCTTGAACTTTGTAATATTTTGTTGATATCTTATTCACTACTGATTTTGTACAAATGAAATGGTTACTTTAAAACTTATATTAAACTGCTATGAAAGACATTACTTCTATTTATATATTGAAATGTTTTTTTTGTCTTGCTGATGGTTATAGTTTTTGACAAGGCATCTCCACTGGTGACAGGAATAATGAATTACGATATATCCTTTCTACGCTTGGAAAAAGGAAATATCACAATGCCTTCCTGACACAACAGTGCAATTAAAAAAAACTATAACTTCAGAAAGACAATACATAACAATAGGTTTGACTTGAATAAATAAAACGTCATATATATTAAGGAAGAATATTACGGAGTTTTTGTTTTATTTGTTAATAAAGAAATAATTCTTGGCAGGTGTATGGTTACTGGAAATTAAAACGTTGGCTGAGCCTTTATATTCGAATTTAACCAAAGCATTAGTAAGGGGTTAAATATATGAATATAAAGGCCAAGCCCATGGTTAAATGGCAATAACCCAATACCTACCATGAATTATTTCGATTCTAATATGATAAAAATTTGAATTTTCCATTCCGAAACGACCTAGAAAAGGCGGATTTCCAACCTCCATTGCTGTGTGTGTCTATGACTTCAAAATACACGTTTTCTGACAGATGCAAGTTCAAAATTCAAATTGAAAGTAAAACAATACACATTTACATGTCTGAATGGCATAATTTGGTTAAATAATGTACAAAAGGATATGGAGTAAATGAACATGAGACCATAACACACATGTTAACTCCAACTGCAATAATTTTAATGAGCTGTATGGCCATTTCGGAAATTTATTCCTCATCAGCAGCACTAGAACCCAAACAAAGGAAATCCATAATTTCAAAAAATGTTTAGAATGCATAAAACCAAACGAAATCCGAATAATCAGTAATATCAAATATAGCTAAGGACAAAACTACGATGGAGGGAGTTAATCCTTCGGTTTTAGAATTTACATAAATTTAGATAATAGTAATTGAACAAAGTGTACACATGAGATATTATCTCATGTACAAGTACACCATATCTAAGAAAAATAAAGAGCATACATCTCTACTAAGGGGAATTGTTTTACCAGCTCTACACTGCAATAAAAGACAAACTCGTGTATTGAATATTTTACGAAAGAATACGGAGTAAATGAACATGAGACCATAACACACATGTTAACTCCAACTGCAATAATTTTAATGAGCTGTATGGCCATTTCGGAAATTTATTCCTCATCAGAAGCCCTAGAACCCAAACAAAGAAAATCCATAATTTCCAAAAATTTTTAAAATGCATAAAACCAAACGAAATCCGAATAATCAGTAATATCAAATAAAGCTAAGGACAAAACTACGATGGAGGGACTTAATCCTTCGGTTTTAGAATTTACAAAAACTGTTCTCTCCCTTCATTTCGTCCATGCACTAACAAGAATAAGATTAAAAACGTTGTTTTTCATCTCGTTTTTTGACTGCTTTTGATGTTGGCTCTCCATATTTGATTCTAATGCTATTGGTGAGAGGTTACTCCTTGAAACACGCGTACAGCATAACGAAATTGACAGTATTTAATGCAAATTCGGTATTTTTTGTATTGTATTTTACTCTTATTCCGATACCATTTGCATATATGGGAAATATATGGTTAGCAAGTATTTAACTGGTTGACGATTAACAAGAGTCATGTAAGAATTAAAGATAACGTGTAGATTTAGGGAATGGTATTTTGACCTGTCTTCTGTAATTATTTATGAATAAAAAAAGAAAGTCATTTAGCAATAGAAAAAAATAAGGATAAATTATTTTATATCAATATATACTTAATGCTAGTACATTGAACATGTGTAATCTAGACTGTTTTGGGACATCAATGCATACCCGATTTCAATATTTTGTATTTATAGAAACATGCTATATTTGTGGAATCTAGATATTTCTGAACAATGAAAATACAGAAGAGTATTCTGATAAAAATGTTCATAACTACAACAACATACTTAAGAATCATTTATAACAGGTATTCGCGAAAAACCCAAAATATATCTAAACATAATTCCAGTTGTTAATGCAATGCCCAATTGTATTAGTAAAATTCATAAAAAAAACAAAGGAGTTATTTTTCCGATAAACGTTTCTTGCATTCGGATGTAAAATAGTGCAATAAACAATGACGTCAAATTCAATAATAACATTGTTCAAAGTGCAATTATTGGAATTATAAGAAATTAAAGTAATTTTGGAGGAGTTTATGGATGTGTAGATTTTATTCAGTTTGTAAATGAGTCGGCCGAGTTTACACCTCAATAAACTCCTCCAAAATTACTTTTATTCCCATAATATTTTATTATGGGGATTCCCCTTTCAATTTATTATAAAAAGAGATAAGATTAAATATATTTTACATATCAACAAAATATAAATACTGAATACTAACTTTAATCAAGTTTGGAATCCAGGGGTGGTAATATCAAAACATTTTTTTTTCAAAAACCAAGCACTTGAAACTTTGTTGTAGTAAGGAGTAGAAAAACGAAGAATTGATAAGAAAACTTCAACTAACTGTACATCATCCGCAGACAGTAATTTTATACAATTTTTATCATCATCAACGAATCATAAACGCTGTTTCGCTTATATATGAATGTCATGTTGTGTTCAAAACAAAATTCCTCACCGAAGGCAATTATTTCGTTCATTGTACGATATGTAGAGAAGTGTAAAATGGTATAATGTAACGTCGTCCAATAGAGGGATATTGTCATGTTACTAGCAAAATAATCAAAAGTCGAGCAGTGCTAGAAAAGTCATCCTAGCAATGTTTTACTGATATACCACAAAAAACAAGTTTGTTGCTAACGATCTTTTAATGGAACAACATAATTCCAGAAGATCGTGACTTTTTGAAGGCTCAAAATACAAAAATACCAAAAATACCAAAGTAGCAAAATTACTTTGTCTCCTTAATTCACTTGAACCATGATTAGTAACTTACAAAAATAGAAGTCCAGGTGTACTTTGAAAAAGTTTTTCTGGAACCCTTTGAACCGAGTTGTTTGATAGGCTGCTGCAAAAAAAATATATAAATATTCTTTGAATCAAAATTCAATTTCTTTGAATACAAAAATACATACGTAAAACAGAAGAATTTCTATCATGGTTCTATCTTCTTATGATTAAATTTTACTGTTGTTCCGTCCCAAAAAGCAATTTTCAGCAGCAAAATGACTCGTTTTTAATTTTACCAAACGATTGGACAAAATGTGGTTGTGGCGTTAGTACAACAAGGCTATTTCTGTATTTTTTATTGAATAATTATTATTTCAAATACCCAAATTTAAGACGTCAAATTGAGGGAATTCCTTTTTACCCTGTTAAGATCTATATTATTCAAGCATCAAATCGCACCTTTTTTGTTTTTATCAATACAGAATATTTGTAGGTAGAAAACTAGTACATTTTTTACAGTAAAACTTTTTTTACAAAAATGATAAAGACATTGTAACAGCTACATTCATATACATATATATGCCAGTGAATACATAACTTAATGTAAGTTTAGTTAAACTGCACTGAAGAGACATAAGTTGTCGAAATGCGCATATGCAGAAAATAAATTCACAGTAACTTCGGTATTCAGTTATTTGTTACCATTGGGTCGATGCCTCTGCTGGTGGACTGTTAGTCCCCGAGGGTATTCACCAGCCCAGTAGTCAGTTCTTCTGTGCTGACCCGAAAGCCGATTTTATTTCGAACCTCGCAATATCTAAATTTTTGTAAATTTTGTAGAAAACTAAGGAGTATCTCCCTCATGCAAAGCTCTGTCTTTAGCTTATTTTGGCTTTACATTTAGATCATTTTGGGTATTTGTTCTCTATCAGTTTTTTTTAACATATTTGATTCTATGGCTTTCCAAACGTTTAGATTTCATCTGCACTGAAGAGACATAAGTTGTCGAAATGGGCATATGCAGAAAATAAATTCACAGTAACTTCGGTATTTAGTTATTAGTTACTTTGAAAGCTTTTAAATTACGATTGTGTAAAGACAACTATTGTTTCACGGCATCAAGCATCCATTTTTGCAATAAATTCTAAGTTTGAAAGATAATTAGCATAAAATCTAAGATGACGCTGCACAGTTTCCTTTTAACATTTGCTGTCTCATCGGCCCTCCTTCGATAGTATCAGAAATACTTTTTTAAACGACCGCAAAAATTTTGCGATCGTATTATGGTATGGCGCAGTCGTCGGCGTCTGCGTCGGCGTCTGTGGTCAGCATAACTTTGTTTTTTATTGGACGGATCACCTTCAAATTTCAGTATGTGGTTTCTTTGCATAAGGGCAATCCCGGGTTTTAATTTCGGGTTTGTGGCCCCACCCGTTTCAGAAAAAGGGGCCAAAAAGGGATAAAATTAGGTATTTTTGTGTCGGTGGACAGCATAACTTTGGTTCCATTGAACGGATAATTTTCAAATTTAAGTATGATGTTTCTTGGCACATGTTTTAGCCCAGGCTATAATTTTATTTTCGGGGCCCCGCCCGTTTTAGAAAAAGGGGCCAAAAGGGGTTAAATTAGGTGTTTTCACGTATTGGACTGTAGAATCTTTATTATTTATCGGATTTTGATGGGGTTTCTTTCAGTAAACTCCTTAGAAAATTTCCAATCTAATCAAAATCGTAAATTCACAGATAACCTAAAATTTTTATTTTTCATCGGATTTCGATGGGATTTTTTTCTTTGGATTCCTCATGATGTAAGCTTTCAGCAGTATGTTTACGTATTTGGCGTAGCTCTTACCGTTTTCGAGCTATAAGGGTTCAAAGGGGCCACAACTGCAAATTTGCAGATTGCCTGAAATTTTTATTTTTCATCGGATTTCGATGGGATTTTTTTCTTTGGATTCCTCTTGATAAAAGCTTTCAGTAGTGTGTCAACAGATTTGGTGNAAGGGTTCACAGGGGACAAAACTGCAAATTTGCAGAATACCTAAAATTTTTATTTTTCATCGCATTTTGATGGGATTTTTTTTTTTTTGGATTCCTCTTAATAAAAGCTTTCCGTAGTATGTCAATGGATTGGGCGTAGCTCTTACCGTTTCCGAGGTATAAAGTGTCAAAGAGGAATCATCAGGAGTCATAAGGGCTAATTTTTATTTTCCCTAGTTTGTGTCCAGCTAATTACTGAGTCAATTTCCTTATTGCGTCCTTCTAATTATTGTGTCAAGCTCTTTCGTTTGTCCATACTCGCTTAAAATTACACTTTTTTCAAATTTCAGTGGACGACATGCTGCGGTCGTATCATGCTGCACTCGGCGTAGCCCTTTATTCCCTTATTTCTATCCAGTTTCACATTTCCTGAACGGTGTGGAAACATTTGTCCTCCTCTCTAGAGAGACGAACATGTTTCGTGAAATTTCCCGCCAAATTTATTCAGAAAACAATTCTCAATGTTTTTCATCCAGTTTAGAGAAACAGTTTTTAAAACTTAAACAGGTTAATTATGAAACTTCTCACATCTCGTAAAATAAATTTTTGAAATGTTTAAATGTTCGGCAAATCGCGCTTTCAAACATTTGCAGAATTTATTTAACTTGCTTTGAGAAATTTCATTATCAAGTAGTCCTCTTTATGGAAACTACAAATATCAATAAAATAATCTCATGCCTCAAATAAGATTTTGTAAGTGTTGTTTTTGTTCTTTAATGTTTTAATTTGTTATAAATTTCAGGAAGGTAATTAAGAATGGACACATTTAATGATCCAAAATGTTCTGTACATTCGAATGGCTTCAAAAATGTTTGAGTTTTATAGTGAAATTTGAGCACTTACCAAAATTTAGATAATATCCAACAGTACATTGGAATGGCTTCCAAAATGAGTTAGTATCCAATTGAAATTTATCAAGCACTTATCAAAATAAAGATGATATCTATACTACATTTAGGTCAGTTTAGCCCGTCGAGTCAGTTTCAAGTTTCAAATTCCTTTTCAGATGGTCTTGTATATCAAAGAGATTATTCTCAGAATTTTACTATGAATATCCTTGACTGAAAGCGTCGAACAAAGAGGCATCCGGTGCCGAATGGTAATCAACCAGTAAAAACTCCAATTAAAAGAGCCTGGTCTTGGTATTTTAAGACTAAACCAATGAGAAAAATTGAAGTCCATTGTGTGTTGTCTGTTTTAAAAAGTTAAAGTTGAGGAGAAGCAAAATAAAGATTATTTACCAAAAATTAGAGGTATAGGTCTCTGTACTTTTGAAGCCAGATTATGCCATAGTTGCAGAAAGAAATACATTAGTGATCAGGAAGGAGAGAGGGCAAAGATGAACAAGGACATAAGGAAGAAGCCCATCAAAAGTCATTCAGTATTGTGAGAAACTGTGTTGACACTGAGTATTTTTGAAAATGACGAAGTCTGGAAGATAAGTATGAGATTTAGTATTCAATATTGAAACACACATTCAGTCGGCAGTGTGGTTGGCGTACAAAATCTGAAACATCGATTATTTTGTAGATTTGGCCAAATCATAATGTCTTGACATTAACGATGCATTTGACCAGTGGCCAGTGGCCACCTACAGCACAAGCTCTCAAAACTTAAGATATTGGGATGCCTGAAACTCTATTGAAAGTTTTGAAAGTTTTGTTTTCAGGTAAAGAATCCGATACTTTATCTCTAATGGTGAACCGTTTGGTAATATCAATAGGACAAGACATTTGAAGTAACAAATGGTTGTTTGAAGCATCCATTTATTTTTAACTGTCCATGGCGCTGCAAGATTGGTTTCGCAGTTAAGAATTAACAACAATTTTTAATCGCCTTTAACATTCATTTCATTACAGTTTGAGACTATAATTGCCATGGCTGTTTGAAATACTTCACTGTATTGCCACCACAGGTAGCTAGTATATAGTAAGACACCCTGAAGTACCCTTTATTTTTCACTGTGGTCAGCTACAAAATGATAATAAAGAAATGAGAGAAGTTCAAATGTCGCATGGAATCATGCTACAAAACTTTGATTGTCCCTTTGATGTAGACGTTGATGTTTTTACCCACTGTGACTTCAGTTGAAAAATGAGCCAAAGATAATTCTTTCTGATTAACAATTCAGTTTATTGACGTTAATTCCAGATAGTCTTTTGAGAGAATCCCGAAGAAGCCGGCAGATTGAAAAGAGTTTTTATTTAAGGATGATAACAAAGAGCTGCTCATTGATATGCTTTGTCGGGTAGTGAAAATTGATTTTTTTTACTATAAATTACGAAATAAAGCTCATTACTGTCTCTTAGGGTGATGTCTACCTACTGACGAGTGAGACCTACTAGTAGTTGTCCCAAAAATAGAACAATTACGTTCTACACAGGAAGAAACGACACTTGTGCAGTTCTGTACTGCCTCTGCTGAAAGGTTACACATATCTCAGAGTCAAAAGCCCATATAGTGGCATAATTTTTATTCTGCTCTATTATGCTTCATCATCGAAGCCTTTCATCTTATTTTTCAGCAATGGCTAAGGCAATTAGACAAGATTAATTGGTATTACCAAGATCACAGAAAATTATGATTCATGGTATTTTTCGGCTCTTTTACCCGTTGTAATAGATAAGAAAATACCGAAGTTGCTGTGAATTTAGTTTCTGCACATGCGCATTTCAACAACTTCAGTGCAAATCAAATCAAAACATTCGGAAATCCATAAACCGATATATGCTTAAAAGCTGAAAAATAACAAATAGCCAATAGGATCTAAAAGGAAAGCCAAAATCACCTAAGGACAGAGCTATGGTGGAGGGAGAAACTCCTTAGATTTTAGCACAAAAAATCGTTAATTTAGATATTTGAAGTTTTTAAATAAAAGTGAGTTTCGGGACAGCACCCGATAGACCAATGCCTTAAACATGTAGAAAAAAGCACACAAAGCTCATTATAGCTTTATCAATGCTTTGAAATCACTTGGAAATGCACGTCTGATGAAATTTTGTCAAAACAAGAGGCTTTTACGTGCTTTTGCATGGAGGAAAACGTTTTGAGAAGATGATTTACGGTACAGTTACATTAAAGAGAAGTCTTGCTCATCTTCATGAACACGTTTCGAACACGTGACACACGTGGAGCAGATCATGCTTACCCTTCCGGAGCACCTGATGATATCTCAATTTTTATATGAGTTCACACTGCTAGTGCTTTAGTTTTGTGGCGTTCTTGCTCATTTCGTTTATTTGTTTTGTCTTTGTCATATTTTGTCTCAATTCGCGCTAGATTTGCAATGCCGTGATTTCGGATTTATGATTTTAGAATTCCCCTTTTCTCGTTCTTGCTTCGGTATTCTATTGCCAATGTATTCGATTCCATAAGAAATAAGTTATACGGAAAATTTCTCATCGAACATATTAAGACAGCAAACTGAAAAGTTGGAATCTGAAAGCGAGCACATATTGCAGTACCCCAATGTTATAATCCTTTCTACGACAATGGATGGATCAATAGAACCAAATAAGTGGATTTTCGGGGAATTTATCCCTCAATCGCTGATTCATGTCTTAATTTAAGCCACATCAAAGTGGCAGTGATGAGGATTAAATAAAAGAAATGGAAAGTTCACATACAGAGACAGGAACTAAAGAAAAATTATTTTTGTCTTTTTTAGGGATATGTTGGTATTTTTCAAATTATAAATATATTTCGATAGAAAAAACGAACTTGTGATATTTGGTAGACAATAGACAAAGCCTACTTTTTCACCCAATTTCCCACCGCAATTTTTGCGCCTATTCCATGTCAGGAAAATGTTCCTTGTATCCTTATAGAATTTTAATTTTTTAATATTAGGGTTACTGGATGAGGTTTGTTTTCAATTTATTATTTACCTTTTTACTTTTTAGAGCTTATTCTACGGTTTCGGGATCGTCACTGTGTTGAAGACCGTTCAGTGACCCCTAGATGCTATGTTTAGGTCATTTTTACTTAGAGATGGGAGGTTTTCTCCTTGACATTAACCACATATCTTTTCTTTTTCATACACAACAAGAAACAAACATCGCAATCTTAGAAAATCAATAATTCCCAAAATCTGCGATAAGGGTTTCATAATCCTCTAAAACTATGTGTTCAAACGAGATATCTTTTATTAATTTTTTTATCCTTAAGGGGACACATTAGGCTACTTGAAAGTCATAGTGAAGTCCGGTCTGGTATTTGAGCTCATTTTCTTTATCGTCTAATTCACATCCTGATACGTTTAATACATATCAAAAAATATTTAAAAGAGCAATGCCACCAAGAGGATAACGGAGAAACAGATGGGATGCTATAAAGGCACAATTGTTTTAATATGCTTACAGTTCGTGCAAATATGGGTTTCCATGAAATGCATCTTCGCTAATACTTGTAATAGCATTCTGCATCAAAACCCTAAAATAAAAAAGGCTGTTAATTACATTAGGTATAAAGACAAAAATCCCACAATGCAAAAATCTTATACTTTTTCTATCATCTTACCACGAAATATTCAATTCACTACTAAGGAAGTTGCAATTTTCTCTTAAAAAGCACTCTGAACCAAATTACTAGCTGTAGATCTTGTGTTAGTACTCCGTGTAGCAGTGTTTATTAAGGTTTCTCCGATATCGGAAAGACATTTATTGTTTTACGCAAATCGTTTTCTTTGTTTTTCTTCTTCTTACATTATTGGCTAGGTGGGAAGATGCACGGCGATAAAATTTGGCGGAGTTGTTTAGCAATGGTGATACAAATGTAGATGTTTCATAGAAAGTCTTGGATCACCACGTTGTATTGGGAGGGAGTTATTTGTGGAAACGCCTTAAACATGTTTTGTGGAATAATTCGTAAAGAGTTAGAGATAGGTAATGAAATGTGATTGTAAAATTTTTTGTTACGCCATGACAGTCAATTTGTACATTTGGATCAATACCCTGAAATGAACAGTTTAAAGGTTATGCTCTCAGAAATTTTAGTAACATTTTTGGGAGCATTATTGTCAAATAATCGGTAAATGGGTAATACATATAAACTACATAACCAATTCTATTATATTATGGTGATAAGTTTTACATCAAAAATGTAGGTGCAAAGGTTATTGGTCACTGTAAAATGGACAAACATAAACATGATATAACTTTCTTAAAATATACTATTCAAGCTACTGTTTAAAATGATAAATTATCTGCATGTCAGATTATCTAAATTGTGGTTTCCTGCTGACTAGGTAAACTGAAATTTTAAATCAGCTGGATGTCAAAAATGATATTTAGCAGACGATAAAAGTCGACTGTAAATAAAAGCATGTACACGCTTAATTGTTTCAGATTTTCAAATTGGAAATCAAATTATAATTTTATGCGCCAGATTTCGACCTGTAGAAGACAACGAGTTTACATTTGTACAATATGACAGGGGAGAAAGTTTCAGTTGATTTCAAGGTGTCCTGAAATATTGAGTCAATCTGTGACTCGATCAACATAATGGACATCTAAGTTTACGCATAAACATGTTAAGAATTTTACTAATCAATTTTGCAGGTTGGTCTTTAACTTTAGAAGGTGTTACCAATAATCATAAAATATATTTTGAAAAGTTTGACTACTACTAATTATATGTACTACTTGTATATAGAAGTCAGAATTATCTAAATTGCTTCTAAAAAGCCAGAATGATCCCTTTCTATACAGTTAAGCTGACAAGACGATGATCGGACAAATTTATCGTTGTCAGAGTTACTGGAGAAAAAAAGCAATTTTTAGAAAAAAGATTCTGTAATGCTAAATTTGTTTAGTAATATACATTCACGGAATGTTTTGTACGTGTAGATTGAGGACACACTACATGTATATCTTAACCATGAACTTGATCCATTGCTTGTTGTTATTTTGAATATTTCCAAATCCGATAACAAAGCCTCTTGGTCCTCAGTAATGCAGGCTATTTATTTTCCCGTAGTTTCAATTCTTACCTCATATAACTACTTACATTTTGAATTTAAAGCATCATGAGAATACTTGTATTCTTTTCTTATCTATTTGTATTCAATAATTCTAATGAATGTCAACCATTGTCTTGGCATTCCACAACATAACAGTCTAAGGCTTAAAATGTGAAATCTATTTCTTACAAAACAATGCAACACCCCGGTGGGGGGGGGGGTCATTGACTATATAAGTGGTACTTGGTATGTTCTGACAAATGGGGTGTATTTTTTACCATTTTGTGTAGAATGGGGTATAATTTCAAGACATGAATATGAAGGTGTCAAAGTCATATTTTTGGATGGGGTATGGTTTTCATCATCTGGTATAGAAAGGAATAAACAATTCTTAATGTATTTAATTAAGTCAAATATCACATCTGAAAAGGACTAAGTATGTTAATCCAGTATCTCAATAGAAATACTGCTGTGTTTATTAATTGCTATTATTTCTATAATCATTAAATACACCAATTTATAATAGTTTAATCGACTGCTCACCCCACTGTTACTACAAGATAACCCTTGTCAGTTTCCTCTGATATTTAACAGCTTATTTATATCAGATACTTAATAAGCTATTTAGTTTGTCTAGGATGGGGTGCCTTCTTGGTATCTTTTTGAAAGTGGTAGAAAGGGGTAGGGGTTTCAAGATCCCGGAGGACCCCCACTAGCATTTTTGAAAACAAGTGACCTTACCCCCCGCCCGGGTGCAACACACTTCTTTTATCACTCTCTAACCAGGCCATTAATTTGGTAGTGACATGACTCGAGTTCTAATTCATGAATCCGATGTGTCAATCTTAATTTGGATATTGACCATGTCCATTCGTTATTCTGTCCACCATAAGGGTACACACTTTGTGATGACAACTCCTCCTAGACTTCTTGGTGAAATCAAATGAAAATGAAACAGAATGTTCAGTTCACATGGTCATTGAGCACCGTCTATTTAAAATTTTGATTTGATCTGCCTTTGGCGGGAGCAAGGGTATATGCATGTATTAGTGAGCTTTGCTCACAGTTTTTTTTTAGTTTATAAAAGGTGAATTGTCTTCCTGGTGTTTGTTTGAAATTTGAATTAAAAGGGCCCTGATTCTGTATAAAAGTTATATATAGTCTGTCCGTCTGTCTGCAATTGAATTCATGGCGTGCTTTACATAACCTTTAATTGTACTAATACTGAAAATAAGATCCAAACAAATTAAATATGAAGTTTTTATTTTTTTAATTAATTAAAGCATGTACATTTTATTTTTTTCAATGAATTGAAACAAGTATTTTTATTCTTGCAATGATGATAACTCGCAGACATCAGACTCGAATGCTGAAACAGAAACAGGGATAGGCACACAGACAGAGGAACAGTGTAAGTTTATTGCAAGTTTAATGTTTCAGTTTCATTTGACAAAAAAGGCTTTGCAAAATCTTTGAAAAATGTTGACAGTTTCTGTAGGAGTTCTCTCATGTAAATACGATCAGGCATAATTTTCTGAATATGCATGTCACACTGGGTAAAAACTATGAATTCACAAAATTCACATCCAGTTATCATGAGTTGTCCTTGAACTTGTGCATAGTAGTCATGTGCTTTTTTTAATCGTATTTCCCCGTTACTCTTTTCCAAGCAAAAATCGTTTATCTCTTCACATGCTGTTGATATTTTCATGTTTCTAGCTGTAAATGGGCATTTAATTTCAACAATGCCTGTTTGTCCATTATCGCACAACTTTGCATCTGGTGTTGCCCCAAGGAATGCATAGTCCTTGTTGATGACTAATCCACACTCATGGAAATGCCTACTTCGATATCTCTCCATATAGGCTTTCTTGGTATCATTTTCAAGGCGTTTACCATACTCTAAAGATATAGCTGTTATTTGTTTGATGGAAAATAAGTTTTTTTCAAATTTTTCACTTTGTGCAGATTTTCGGTTAATTACACGTCCAAAATTTGAAGCTGTTAACCTATTCTTGCGTGCCGCAAACCAGTCCTTTGACAAAGATTGTTCTCTGGTTGTAAGTTCCAGTTTCACAAAATCTGTGTTATTGTATTCAGTGTTCATATTTCCAAATTCTTCTGGTAATATCACAGGTGATTGTCTGAAAACTGAGTTGTCACCACAACCAGTACTAGGGACAGGATCCTCTGTTCTTTTAAGGTTTCTTGTCTGAAAAAAAATATTAATCAAATTATTAATAAAAAAATAAAAAAAATATTTATAAAATAGTAATAAATATGTATATTTTATATTGTAGGGGTTTCTCCAATGGACATGTTAGCAATATCAACAGATGTACACATGTTGAATAGTGAACTGGACTTGAAAAATAACAAAATTCAGCATTTAGAATCAATAATTAAAAAACTTGAAGATAAAAATCAGCATCTGCGGGATAAGGTTGACGAGCGTATGAAATTTGGAATAGAAAGTGTAATTAAAAAAGAACAGAAGATTAAAGGACTCTTTAAGTACTACACAGGCATTTCTCATGATAGGTTTAAAAGCCAGTTTGAATTCTTGGTACCTGAACATTATACTCTGCAGCATGAAAAAGGTCGAAGTGATATTAAAAATTTAACACAAGAGGACTGCTTATTTTAAGCGTTGACATGATTACGTCACAATTTTGGTTTAAAGGATATTGCAATGAGATTTGATTTATCGGTTCAATCTGCAGGAAGTGTTTTTAATACATGGATAGACCACATGTATCTTAAGTTCGGACAACTTTCAAAATGGCCACATAGAAACTTTATCATTGAAAATATGCCAAAAAGACTTTAAAGCAGTCAGATGTATAGTGACTACATACAACACTCAAGGCTTTAATAGGCTGAGATCCTAGTAGATCTGTTATTTTCATATCCGAGCTGTTCACTGGATCTATTTCTGATAAATGTATTACAGAACAAAGTGGATTTTATGAACTTTTAGATAAGTTGAAGCAACATGGACATATTGCCGATGGAGACTCTATCATGGCTGATAAAGGATTTACCATTGAAAAGGAATTAAGTAATATAGGGCTCAGATTGAATATCCCGCCGTTTTCATCTAGTGGAGCCCAAATGACTGCCGCACAAACATATCAGACTCAAAAAATTGCTAAACACCGGGTTCACATTGAAAGACTAATTGCAAAAGTTAAAACGTACCAAATTCTTGCAAATGTAATACCAACTAATTTGTTTCACAGTGTCAATAAGATATGGACAATTTGCTGCTTTTTAACTTTATTTCAGGATACTTTTGTTACCGATAAAGGTTCAAATGAAGATGATTGAATAATAAAAAATATATGCGTATATATAGTACATCTGATATTTTATTTACATGTAAGAAGTCAAGAGTTAAAATATGAATGCCTCATCAGCTATAGATGAGCATACCTGTGAACATTATGCATTGCAGAGACGACAACTAATACTTGGCAAGCAGGTGCAGGACATGTACAAAATGAACATGTGACTCAAACAAATGAAAAAAATGCTTACATTGCTAGTACATACATGTATAGAAGGATTTTTCTGGCTTGCCATTTTACAAATTCTGGTTGAGATACCTTTTGTGCATAAATATTATCCAAATTCCGATTTGTGTGTAAATATTGTCGAAATATCATTTGTGCATGCACATTGCCAAAAATACCATTGAATATGAATTTTATCGAAATTCCTATTTGTACATTAATATTGTCGAAATGCCATATGTGCATGAATATTGTCAAAATGCCATTTGTGCATGAATACCGGTAGTGTCAATGTCCCTTTTGTGAACAGTGCGAGAGTATGGTATGTGGTTTTTACCTGATAGCATGGATATGGGCCAATTTGCACTTCTCCTACTGGTGTATCTACTTTTGGAGCATTCTCTGATGCAATATAAGCCAATGGAGTCCCTTTCAGATTTTTCAGGACAATGGTGTCTTGATTGCTAATCTTTGGCAATCTGAAAAAAGAACATTATTTGAAAACATTTGAAAACATCAACTTTAATAAAGAGCAATACTTTTCAAGGTTCAAACAATCAATATTAATATAAAAGTTGCATGTAGTTACAAATACAATCAACAATGAATTTGGCAGGTACTGGTAATCATGACATGCAGAAAAAGGACAACATTTGTATTACAGCCCAATATTGTCTTGGGGAAATATACATAAAAAACCCAACTATGATAAGTACAACGTACATGTATTCAAAATGACCCTCTTTTATGACTCTTTTTGATTTATATTTTTGTACAATATTCTATGGATACTTACAGAAACTCAGTTTTAATGTGACACAATACTGGTCTTCTTTTTCTGTTTTCAAGTGCTCTTGCCACTACAACATGGTTCACAGGTACTGGTTGAATTTTTGCTCCCCTTGGAACATGCCATTGCTGTGGTATGCTTGTACAGCTTTGCTGGTCTGGAACATGCGTAAAATTGTGAAGCTTAAATCCTTGGAGTGTCTTTATAAGTCCAACTATATGGGAACAATGTCCATTCAATCTGAAAAAAAAAATTTACTACAAATATTAAACATGCAAAAAGCATAAATACAATACTAGTCGGTACAAAATTAAAAAGAAGCAATTCAGGATTAAAACTTATTTTATTCTTTAACTAATTTATTATTATTCAAAAAGTTCTGGTATGGAATAACATATACATTTTGTATTCATAAAGTACCGGTATGGACATTAGACAGGGACCATTTGATTTTCAGGGGGAGGGGCTTGGATTTTCACCTGAGCTGGAATTTTTTTGTCTGTTTCAGATTATTTTTTCCCATTTGCATGATGCTAGGAATTTTTGTCGAACAATGCTTTCTTTTTCTTGCGGAAATGGTGATGGTCTGAATATTTCTTTTCAACCCAGATGCTGGCCAAACAATTTTTGGGGGCTAAAGTTAGTGCCAGAAAAAAAATCACCCCCCATTTGGAAATCAAATGGTCCTTGTCTACGTATACTGGTATGAAATATCAAATTACAAATGTTTCAGTACTACAACTAATGTTCTTCGGTGCAAATTTGTAAAAAAATATTTATTTTGGAAACCACACATCAGAACTATTTAAACTTTGGTATATATGCAAAGTCATAGCTGATTATCTGGAGATGGTTAAGACACTGGTACTTATATTAATGGTGCAGGATACACGTTTGCTTTTTTTTCAAACGTTTTTAAGAGAACTGGAAAGGTTATTATTCATGTCTTGCAACATAGTATTTTGGGAGTGTTGCTAGTAATGCCTTTCTCGAAAATCAAATACACGTGAAAGCTGATGGTTTTTATAGTCATCATGTAAAACAACATATGGATTTAAAACATTTAATTAACACACTGTCATCAAAAAACATATTTATCCCATGCTGAGAGATGTCATTAAGATGTCAAAAGCCACGTAAATATATAGATACAGATTATAGAAAGAATGTATCTTTTTGAATACATTAAATATGATTTTGGCTAATTACCACGTGCATGCAAAAACACGCTAATACACAACTGCTATATAGGTGTTTACACGTCATGACCTGCAGTGACCTACTCGATCTCAAAAGCACGTGTAAATTTAATTTCTGGATTAAATGACTTTAGTTTTACAAAAAATAGTTCAGATTTAGATAAAACTTACCCAGGTTTACAAGAACAGAATGAATTTGACAACACCTTTTCTCCGACTTCGATATGCAGTTTGTGTGGTGCTTGACTTTTCCTCATCGGGCGCCAACATTTGGCATCAACACGAACAGTTCCGTGTGCCTCTGAAATCTTCACATTATCTATATATCCCTGTGTGAAATAGTTGAGGCCTTTTTGGAGAATCTTTTTTGACAGTGATTCGCTGTTTGGAAGAAAGGAAACAGCGATATTTTCTGGTATTTTCTCTTAGGAATCTGACACGATGTTAGGATGCTGAGTCGTCATTTTGAAACTGATACAGATTAGCTTGTGGATAAGATTTATACAATTTTGTAGAAAATCATTTAAAACAATAAACAACTGTACAGTTTGTCATTTATCAAAATTATCAACATTAAAAATATCTTTCGACATATCTTCAAACCAATTCGTTTAACTGTGAATACTTATGCACTTGATAAATCTGCTATAAAACTAAATTGCATTAAAACGTACACATTTTTAATGTATTAAAAACAGATGGAAAAAAAATAGCGTTCTGCAAATTGTGTTTATATAATATTTACAACCATTTACAAGTTGTTGCAGTGTACTGCATCCTTTCGGACGAGAGGCTCAGCGACGCTGATAAAACTAGAACGTCAGTTGTTGCAGGAACAATTGAGGGGTTGGTCTAATTAATTCAGGCCACATAAATTAATGTCGTATATCTATATATAGATATGAGGTTTTTTCCGTTGAACATAGGTGATATGTGTTATTGCTAAAAAAAATTGAATTTTGACCTGAGACATTGCAATCGGAAGTATTCAGAAACAGCAATAGATAGCGGATAAATACTTGGAGAAAATGTGACTTTGTTACGATCTACATTTGTAGCAAATGGAAAAGTAATCGAACCAACAGTTTGGAACCTATGGACCAAAAACTGATTTTTGACATCTGATTTGTTTTTTTTTTTTTTCTCGCTTGTTGCTTAATACCATTGTAATAAAAATATTGTTTTAAGTACAAAACAAAATGTGCAGGAAAATGTGTCCTTCAAAATCTGGTCAGGATCAAAGTATCCATGACAACCAAAAACTTTCATTTTAAGTCCAAGTATATTGCTAAATGTACATATTAAGGGTAGTATCTTAGTTTTATCGGTAAATCTCAAAAGTGAGCATTATCACACAACTTCTTGGAAAAAGCTATCAGTTTTTCTTCAAACAATAGAAATACTAGATGCTTTTTCAGGGTTGTATAAAATCACTTTATCACTTTTTCGTAGATTGTTCTCAATTTCTTAAATATTTTACATCTTCTATAATAATAGAAATCACAATATCACAAATTGAAATTAAGGCTCTTTCACTTTTTCGTGAGATACCCTCTAATATAAATGGGAAAATATTTTGTCAAAATGTTCTGAACCATTTTCATTTTTATCTTTATAGTCCTAAAATTATGGAATTGGAATACTTTTAGCAGTCATAGGTTATGCATATCCCGTTGCCGCCGCCTTGCCTCGCCCACGGGATATGCATAACCAGTATAGGTTTATATAGAATAACAAAAAAGCTTTAGCACCTTCACCCCACCCTAAAAAAAAATTACCCTGGAGTACACCGAAGGGGAAAGAGTTACACAGAAAAAAGTGATAAAAAAAAATTTAAAAATTTGACCCCCCTCTCCAAAAAAAAAAAAACAGCAGAAAAGGAAAAAATAGTTACACAGGAAAAATGATAAAAAATTAAACAGCCGGGGTACACCGAATAAGAAATTCTAGTGCGTGTCTAACACAGTAAAAAAAAAACAGCCGGAGGTTTAGCGAAGGAGAAAAAGTTACACAGGGAAAAGTGAGAAAAAAAATATCCTAGAGTTTTATCAAAGAGACCTAAGCGAGGTTGACAGTCTGAAAAAACAACACGTGTATTTGTTTACATATTTTCCGACGCTGTCAGAAAACTAGTTCCTGTCATGCGTAGTAATGATTTGTTTTCCGACACTGTCAGAAAACTAGTTCCTGTCATGCGTAGATGGTATTTGTGTGGGTCATTTTGACACATGCGTAGTAATGATTTGTTTTCCGACACTGTAAGAAAACTAGTTCCTGTCATGCGTAGTATAATTTATTACATCATTGGCAAAATTAATAACTAAATCGATTTTAAACATTATAATTAAATAAATAAAAAAACACATACTCTCAAATTAAATAAACAAATTTACCAATTCAATTCAATACACACTGTTTCAATGAGTTCTAAATTCCTTATAATATCCCTTAGTTAAATAGCACAGTTTAATAGTAACGATGTACGTAATGTGAAAATATTATGTTGTATCGATTGTTATGTTGTTGCCATAAACAACTGACAATGTAACTTAGGAACAACACAACAAACCGCCATTGATTTTTGTTGCGTTGAAAGCGTTATGCACTGCAGCATTTCGATTGTAGAGTTTATAAATTTGACATTTAAATGGCTTATTCAAATCAATATGATGAAAGGATTTGTAAATTTAACATTTAAATGTCTCATTCAAATTCTTTTTTTATCTACAAATTTTTATTTGTAACGGTATAGTAATTGGATTTTAGTGTCTTACTGTTTTGTAATAAAGTATTTTTAATGTCAAATGAAAATTTTGTTTAAACTGTAATTAACAAAAAAATACCCTTAAAAATGAAGCAACCAACGGCCCCAGATTTATATCCAGAATTACCTATAGAAGATGGACAGAATTATAGATTACAAAAAATAACAGAAATAGAAAAAACATAAATAAATGAGAGAGATAACGTAAATCACTATACAAGAAATATAAACGAGGAGTTAACGTAACGGATGGCGTAGACACAAGTCTAATTTCAGCCTCCGTTATTTCAGCAGGTGTAGGAATTGCAGTGCCCCTCTTACTTCCAATGCAAATCGCAGCTGTCGCATGTGGCAGTTTGGGGGTTTAGTTAAACTGGTTAGACGTAAACTTACAACAAAATCAAAGAAACATTATGAAATTAAAACCATGGCAGAATGTAAACTAAACAGTATAAAAAATTTAATTTCAAAATCTTTAACTGATGGACAAATAAACGAAAATGAATTTAAATTAGTTTTAGATGAATTAGAAAAATATAATGAAATGAAAGAAAATATACGTACAAAACAAACACAAACAAGAATGAATGACATCGAAAGAAAAAAATTAATAGAAGATACAGAGGCAAGAGTAAGAAATGAAATTAAAAAAAAAAATGGAAAATTTATAATTTTCTTTAACAAAATTACTATAGTTAACGATCCTCCACCAAAATATGAATAAAATTTTTAATTAAAAAATGGTCGAAGGAGGAGAAATTGAAATGAATGATTTAGTTAGACAGGATGATGATAATGAAGAAGAAACTTCTTTTAATAATGATTATGAGTTTCACCAGTATATAAGTACTTATATAAATAAATATTTTGAACAATTAGAAAATTTATCACCAGAAGATCAAATAACTCACAAAAGTAAAATAATCAAACAAATGGTAAAAAGATTTTACAAAGTAAATATCGAATTAGATTTATATAAAGATCATAAAAATTTCTTTTTAGGGAGAGATAAGGAGGGAAGAATTAGTTTATATGAAAGAGATAGAAATACTGATAAGATGGTACGAAGGAGGAGTAATAAAATTTTATAAATTTAACACTTTAAAAAAATATGGTGTTGATTTCATTAGAAATGTTTTAGGTGTTGAACATTATAATATAACTAATCAACATATTACTGAAGTTGAAAATAGATTAGAAAGTCTAAACCAAGAAAGTATTTTTTCAAATGAAATAACTTCCGAACAAGAGGCAGAAGAACTTTTAGAAACAGCAAGTAATGCAGAAACATCTGTAAAATCGATTATTGATGATGAAACATTTAAGAGAGAAGCAGAAAGACGATTTAATTTACCCTGGAGAGAGATTGTTAATTTACCAGAGGAATTTATTAATAAATAAACGTATAAATATTATACGTAATGAATTATCAAATTTTGAAATTGAGAGAAGTGCAAGACTTGAGGCAATTAATAATAATAGATATATGATACGTAATCAGATAGATAGAATTACACAGACGATACGTAAAATATTAAACGAAGACAAAACATTAAGGGAAAGAATTAAAACATTATTCAGAGAACAAGGAATAACAATAGCTAGTATTTTAATAGCTTTTGGGATGATTATAGGTGTTATTGTTGAGGCAATTATTCCTTCTGGTAGTGGAAGTAGTCCCCCACCTCCGCCTCCTTCAGATAAAACAGATGCAAAAGATTGGATAAAAAAACAATTAAAAAATCTTGGAAAACTATTAGCTAAGCTTGCAGGAAAAGGAGCAGCAGCCTTGCCGGGAATTATCGGTGCCATTGTGTGTTGTTGTTAAATGCAACAAAAGACGTAGTAAATTGGTTTGCAAATAATTTATGGGCTTTACTTGTTTTAGTTGTTGGTTTATTATATGCTGCTGCAAGGGAATATTTAAAAAAATAAAATTAATAAATCTTATAAATGATTAGTCCTACAATACCTAATACAACACTTCCAAATAATATTGCTTGTTTATTTTCTTCATGTTCTATATTCGGTTTATCTTGAACAAATTTATTAGAAGGTTTTGGAATATCTTGAACAAATTTATTAGAAGGTTTTGGTATATTATGAACAAGTTCTGGTAAAGATTTTTTTTTGTTTTTGTTCCATCTAATTTATCTAAAGAATGAGAAACATGTTTAACATTCTTATTATTTATATCATCGTTAAAGCCTAGTTTTTGATCTTTTGTTGCGATTACAATTTTGCTATTATAACCAACAATGGTTCCAATTTGTAATCTCATATCACCTGGAGACATGTATAACCCAATACCATAGACATAATTAACTTTACTACGAGCGAATTTTAATACTCGTTCGTAATGAGATATCTGAGAGGGTAAATCTATGGGACTATTAATAGCATCTTGAACGTTTGCTAAGAATTGTTTTGAGCATCAAATCCTGTACCTATATTTAGTATATCTACACGTGTTTGAGATTGTGCTCCTAATAAAGCCCATACAAAAGTTCTTAAACTTTCATTAATACGTTCAATGCCTACTTTTGTAAAACCTTCTGATTTATCTAAAATAAATGTTGTCCAAGCCATATTTATATCTATTGTATGCTTAATAGAATCTTTTATATTTAATAATGGTCCATTCTGATAATGATTCATTCTATATTCAGCACTCGGTTTATAGTATTCAGTAAAACTTCCTAAACCATGACAAGCTGTTTCTAATTTTTGTCTCCAATCTGTATGAGGAGAAATTTGAAATTCATTACATATTTTTTGATATGCAGCTTTATCATAAGGATTTTTGAAATAACAGAAAGAAGAATCAGTTGGTAAAGGTGATTTAAGTTCTTTTAAGATTCTGGCAATACAATAATATAAATGAAACATATAAACCGTTTGGGTTAAATTTGAAGTGTTTTTTATATGATCATCATAAGAAACACCACATCCTGTACTTGCACACCAGACTGCAAAGTTTAATTGACATTGCCACCAATCAAACGAAGAATGCATCCATGTATTCCATGGTTCGTTGGTGTGTAATGGTGGATTTTGATATTTTTGAAATAAATCGGGAAAAGTTGTTTTAAAGTTTTCTTTTTGATTTACAAATATTAATTGATTAACAAGGATTATATCTTTTTCAGAATATTTAGTGTTAGGATTATACGATGCATTAGGATTATATTTAAATTCTTTCTTCATTTTTTACCCTAAAAATGTACCATACTATTTCAAAAATTGATGAAACAATAAACTTACTTACTTACATTGATAACAGAGATGGAAACAAACGTATAGGTTTGAAACAAATAACATATTGCGTAGGTTGGCATAATATTTCAGATGAACATATAAAAAAAACTGGGGAGAGACCCATAAAACTTATAGATGGTTATTATAGTTTTAAACAAATAGCGGATGAATTTATAAAAGAAAATATTGAATTGTCTGTAAATGAAACAAATTGTATTGCTTTATTAACCACCCCTGTTGAATTAAAGATAAGTAAAAGTTTAAGATATATGTTAGGATTTAATAAAACAAAAATATTCACACCTAATGAAAAACATTATTGAAACAGACCCGTAGATTTTGCTATCTATAAATCATTGAATGTACATTTAGAAGAAGTAAGCACTTCTAATAATTATCCTGATGGTATGCCGAGAACATTATTGGCTGTTATTCCAGTTGAAAAAAAATGAGTTTGGAGATATTATAACGGTAAATTATGAACATCCTCAATATAAGCGTTTAGTAAATGATGATATACATGAATTAAAATTAGAAATAAGAGATGATGATAATAAAAAAATAAGTAATAGTTTACCAATTAAATGTGTTTTAGAAATTATTTAAGGGTACCAATTGCTAAAAATTTTTATAATAAAAATGAGTATACTTGGTGTTAAAAAAAAACACGTAGATGCATCGGAAATATTAAAAATGAGGAACGA
>MJUU01026316.1:22990-48484 GCA_002080025.1 Modiolus philippinarum
AGGTTTAACATTGGACCCTATGGGAAAATTCACATTTTCTTCTTCTCCTCTGAAACCACTGAAGCAAATGTCACCAAACTTTACAGGAATGGTGTATGGAAGGTCCTTCACAAAGATTGCTCATTTTATTTCAATCCGATTAAAAACATGGCCGCCAGCGGGACTTAGGTTTAACATTGGACCCTATAGGGAAATTCACATTTTCTTCTTCTCCTCTGAAACCACTAAAGCAAATGTCACCAAACTTTACAGGAATGATGTACTTAAGGTTCTTAACAAAGATTGCTCATTTCTTTCGGATGCAATTAAAAACATGGCCGCCAGAACGGAACATAGTATAACATTGGCCCTATGGGAAATTCACATTTTCATCTTCTCCTCTGAAACCACCAAAGCAAATTCAACTAAACTTTACAGGAATGATTTATGGAAGGTCCTTAATGAAGATTGCTCATTTCATTCCAATCCAATAAAAAACATGGCCACCAGCGCGGAACTTAGGTTTAACATTGGACCCTATGGGAAAATTCACATTTTCTTCTTCTGCTCCGAAACCGCTGAAGCAAATTCAACCAGACTTTACAAGAATGATGAACTGAAGGTCCTTAACAAAGATTGCTCATTTTGTTCGGATCCAATTAAAAACATGGCTGCCAGCACAGAACATACTGTAAACCAACTTATTTTCGCGAGCGATTTACTTTCGCGACTTTCGCGTGCCTGAAAATATCGCGAAAATAAATCGTCGCGAATAGTTCATATCCTTATACAAAAGCATTAACAGAAATAGAAAATCGCGAAAATTAATCTCCGCGAACTTCACCAGAAGGGACAAAACGCGAAATAAAGTAGCCGCGAAAATAAGTTGGTTTACAGTAGTTTATTTTCTCTCTATGGGAAATTCACATAAAAAAACGAGGCCACCATGCATAACATCGAAAACCCTGCTTCAGCATTTTGTCAGGTGAGCGATTCAGGCTCAGTGTCTGAGCCTCTAGTTTACACCAATTTTGTTCTTAATTTAAAGTATGTAAAAAATATCAAGAAAAATCACTGCCAGTATAATTCAAAAAGTAAACGAACAGACGGCATTTCTGAAAAATAGCAGACGAATTATCACAACTTCGGTTTATTTACGTGATATTTTATGAAGTATGGCATCAGTAAAAATAAGAATGTCTGCCATTTATGGGGAATAAAATAGACTGTTTGGTATTTACAAGAAGTCTAGTAATTTTGACAGAACTAATGAATTTTCCAACACAGATGACAAGTGGGTTTCCGAATCTATAAATAGAATGATCAGCGATGACGTTGAAGTGCACGTGGATTGGATAAAATAATAGACTATATCTAAGTTCTGGTATTCAGATTCACCAGTTGTTGTTTGTCCGCCCTACGCCACAAGCGTATCCGCCCCATGTGACCAACTTCATGACGTTTTTGGCTCTATGACGTGACGTTTTGTATACTGTGACGTATTTCAAAGTAGTCTGGTAAATCCTAATACCATAGGTCGGATATGGTCTATTACCGCGATACCGTAGAACCCGCGATATCATAGGAAGGGAGTATAAAAGGAGAGAAGCATATTGTGTGTAAAACTTGTAACTCTCATGTGTGTAAGGATGCTATACCTCCTCAAGCAATGATAAATAATTTAGAAATGGATAAAGCTCCCTTTGAAGAATTAAATACGCTAGAACAACATTTAATTTCTCCAGTTTTACCATTTTACAAAAATGTGATTTTACCTAAGAATGATCAGCGAGCTGTACATGGTCCAGTTGTGTATGTAGAATCCGACATGACAAAAATAACGAAAATTATTGATTTGAGTATACAAATACATCACGAGCCACCACACCCTTGTCAATCAAACATGCAATTTTCTATCCAAGGCTATTCCATAGCCTAGCGTATCGTTTTTATTTCATAAAAACCAATATCCGATTTATATCATCCACTTATGTTTATAAAGTCCCCTCGTGTTTTCTAGTTAAATAAATGATATAAAAAAAACTTCAACAATCCAGAAATCGAAAGTATGAAAGCTGATAAACATGAAGTTAAGTATCATAGCAATGTAATTTTTGCCTGGGACTCATATCTGTCACGTTATCAACAAACCCTTCAATGCTGGCGATATCTTTAAAAATGCTCCGAGCTTCTTTTCACGTATCCACTTCTATTCTTCTAACTTTTTTTTAAATTACATTTTACAATCTTCAAATACTAGTTCTATATTTTTTGGATGAACTGTGTCATATAGTTTTGTCTTCATTGATGGACAAACTCAACTGTTCAACTGTTTTTTTACCTAATATTTTTTAGACCGCAATAACAATAAACTTTATCTGATATTATAAGTTATCATGCATTGAACAAACTAATATAATTATTTAGATAGTGTCGAAAATCGTTGAACGGCAATCGGCAGTCAGGCCGCGCCGTTCAACCATTTCGACACTATCTAAATAATCATGTTAGTTGGTTCAATGCATGACAACATTTTTGTGCGGTTATGTAATATGTAAACCTTAGTTTGTGTTTAACTAAGAAAACGATAATTACAAAATGACCTACATTTAACTACAGGATTCTACACATAAACGCCATGTCGACTGATTGCGTAACCTTGACAATACACAGCCGAATGATGTATTGATTTTTCATGTTGCATAAGTTTAAATGGCGTTTTCGTAATACATGGAGCGAAAATGCAAAGAAATATTTCATATAATTTACATGTTATTCCAAGTATAGATATATTTCACATTTTAATTTTTTAATGTAAATATCAGGCTGAAATTAGTTTTACATTACGTGGAAGTAAACTATGTTTAATTTCGATATGTTTATTAATCCATGTTTACTGCATGTTTGTGAATTTTGTCCTAAAGTACAAGTCTTATATGTACGCTTTTGAATGACTTTGGTCTAGGTGAAACACTACATTATCATGATTATTGATTGTCGTGTTGTGTAGGGCGGACATGGTTATTTAGCAGGTGGTTAATCAGCCATTAGAGTCCAAGTTTACATCCGCATAACCACACAATAACTTTTTAACATATTTTACGTTAGGGAAATTAACCATTGTCGGATTGCTGTTTGTTTGAAGTAAAACTCATATCTGACTTGTTCAATACAAATCGAAAAGATTTATTGACTCAGTGCAGTCTAGTCAGTTAATACCGTCCTGATTTGTCTCATAAACTTGCCGCGCGCGGCGAGTGGTACCGCAGCTGATATAGTCTTCAAAAAGAATTCCAAGAAAGTTCCATTAAAAAGGCGGTCTGGTCAATTTTTCTCCAGTTTTTATTGAGTGTGCCTAAATTTGCATGAAATTTTCAAATTTTTGCAGAAATATCGGGGTGGAAGGGGGAGGGGTCCAACCCGGAACACCCCTTCTAGATTAGCTAATGAGGGATCCGTTAATACTATCAGAATTGTCCATTATACGGTGAGAGTGGTTGGCGGGCCGGCCTGTCTGGTTTTCCTCAGAACGAATGCCTCTTACAACTGTATAGAAAAAACTGACAGCCACAAATAGTTTTAGGAAAAATAAGGTTTGTACAATTTTTGCTTTAATTTTTCAATACTTTTTGGTAAAGATTGAATAATTTATTCACTTTCGTCCTTTTGAACCCAATACTAGTCTGCAGATGGGTGATTTTCAACGGCTACACCGAAGCAAAAGTGCAGCTTTAACGTGGGGTAAAATTTTTGAAAATATATTTTTTTATTCATGGACCAAGAACCTACTGTGAGTGATGTTGTAAAAACCAATGCCTATTGAAATTGACATTGAAAAATCGATACGAAACAAAACTATCTCGTCAGTACAATGTACTTGAAGTTTAGGAAGAGGTTGTGGCTCTACATGGAAAAGACATTATAATTCTAAATGCATTATGATTTATGCTTTTATTTCATATTTTACACCCTCTTTTGCATAATGATTAATGTCCTGAACGAAACAATTGCCTGTGGTTGTACTACCGGTATATTGAAAAGCACATGAAAATAATCAAGCTGCAATATCCACCACCTAGCGGATCATACTTTCAAAAAGGGTGGTTCCAATGGGATTCCAGTTAATTTTTTTGTCGATTTTTGCCTTAATTCAACATGATCTTATTCATAACTAGAGGAATGTTTTCACGCGAATACAAAGTACCCGCCTTAACAGTCCCAGAGGCCGAGCACAAATTACTAATATGTGTATTGCTGCTTCTACGATTTATTAGAAATAAAAATCATGGGTAAAATTCAGTAAAAGGACACACACAACTATTTATGTAAGAACTATTCCATTGTGTACATATAATGGAGTGTGTAAGTAATGCTACCCATCTTTTAACATATAAAGTCCCCGATAAAAGTAGATTAATAATTTTCAAATATTAAAAAAAACTATGCTTTAGAACGAAATAGTATCTTTAAACACCAACAGCAGCCACAACGAATTTCTAGTTTCTATGCTAACGAAGACCGAAGCAAAAAGAGAAAAGAGTGAAATCCTCAAAAACAAGATAATTCAGATGCAACAGAGATTAGGACAATATAAATACACAAAAAATGAATAGAAACCCCAACAAAAAACTAGAGGTATCATGGGCACCGGAACAAGTTTTATTTGCCCATCAACGCCAATGTAAAATTTGCGATTTATCATAGTAGGCGTTTATCATTTCGCTGATAAACTGTGAATGTATCTAAAATGTCTATTCTAACTTGCGAAATATTATAACATTGCAACTAAATGTAAAATTTAAGGGGGTAGGCATAAATCTTAAAAAGAACTTGTATGTTTGTTTGAAGATATTTTCTAAGATTCTAAGTATCAAAGATGATTTTAATTCTTTTTTACATCAATGCTTACAAATCATTGCTAAACTTACTGTTTAAAAGAGTTATCTCCCTTAACCAAGTTATCTCCCTTACCCAAGATCTACTACCTTAACCTTTGAATTCTGGGTTGTTAAACAAAGTTGCAAAAGAAAAGGATTGGATGATGGCAGTGTTTAACTGTTTCAAATTGAAGGAACATTTAACAAGAGTCGCCCAGCTTCTTGTGTTAGCGTTTTGTATCGAAAAAAAACTATGTTCGGATCAGCACAAAGATACTTCGAGCTAAAAATCAATTTTTCGCGACTAGATATCTCAACGTTTGGCCGATGACGAAATTCAAGAGGTGAGTATGCTGATATAGAACAGATTTTAAAGCACATTTTGTATTTCACTTTTTGGTACAGAAGCAAAAATTGATTTAACCTTTATATTACAAAAAAAAAATATTATAACTCCGCTCCGAAGGAGGGGGTATACTGTTTTACCTCTGTCAGTCCGTCCATCCGTCCGTCTGTCCGTCCGTCTCACATATTTTCGTCGCATTTTTCTCAGCAACCACACATGACAACTTCTTGAATTTTGGTATGGTGCTTCAGTATGGGGTCCTGTACTGCGTCTCGCATTTTCGGCCATACCGCATCACCACTTCCTGTTTACCGACTTTTTGCTATTTCGAAATTTAATTTTCAAAATTATGACTCTTTCGTCGCATTTTTCTCAGCAACTACACATGACGGCCACTTGATATTTGGTATGGTGCATCGATATGGAGTCTTATACTGCGCCTCCCCTTTTGGGTGAATGGAATCACCACTTCCTGTTTACCAACTTTGTGTCTTTTTAACTTTTCATTTTCAAAATTGTGAACTTTTCGTTGCATTTTTCTCAGCAGCTACAACTCACAGCCACTTGATATTTGGTATAGTGCATCAGTATGGGGTTCTTTTTTGTACCTCCCCTTTTTGGTCGAATCTAATCACCACTTCCTGTTTACCTACTTTGTGTGTTTCAACTTTCATTTTCAAAATTCTTACAGTTTTCGTCACAATTTTATCAGCAACCACACATGACAGCCACTTGATATTTGGTATGGTGCATTAGTATGGAGTCCTATACTGCGTCCCACATTTTGGCCATATGGAATTTCCACTTCCTGTTTACCGACTGTGCCTTTTAACTTTCATTTTGTCACTTTTTCGTTGCATTTTTCTCAGCAACTGCACTTGACAGCTATTTAATATTTTGCATGCAGCTTCAGTATTGTTTTGTTTATTGTGTCTCCCCTTTTTTTTCCTAATTGCTGTGCTACTTCCTGTTTACTGACTAGGTCCTATTTAGCTCACCTGGCTATACCAGGGTGAGCTTTAGCCATCACTTGGCGTCCGTCGTCCATCCGTCCGTCGTAAACTTTTCTTTAAAAATCTTCTCCTCTGAAACCACTGGGCCAATTTAATCCAAACTTGGCCTGGGTCATCTCCAGGGTATGTTGTTTAAAAATTGTATTCGGTTAGTCAAAGGGCCAAACAACATGGCCGCTGTTACTAAAAAAAAGAACATAGGGGTAAATTGCTGTTTTTGGCAAATAACTCGAAAACCGTTGCAGATATCAAAAATCGTAAAATTATTCAGAATGCCGAGATCTATCTGCTCTGCAATTTTGAAGAAAATTGGAAAACCCGTCTTAGAGTTGTAGCCTTTTTTCCGTAAATTTTTCAAAACTTATGCATTTTTTATTTTTCATTTCAAAAACTGCAACAGATAGAGGTGAAGTGTAAATTGGAATAATGTTCAGCATATCAAGATCTACATACTCTGAAATTTTGAAGAAAATCCAAAGGCCTGTGTAGGAGTTATTGGTCGATTTTCACCATTTTTTTCCAATGCCATATGGTTTATTGGTTATTTCCCTTTAAATTCTGTGTTCAAATCTTCTTTGGGTAACTTTTCTCTTTTAAGCTTTAGAGAAATTCCCTGCTATAGCTTTGTTAAAACAATTATTTTTGTTTATTATTAAGAGAAAGGGTGTTTTTATACAAATTTTTACAATTTTTTGCAAAAATACTTTCTTAATCTTTACCTTATCATATGTTACAATTATTTTTCTATATTAGATATTTTGTCTTACAGTGTTGTATATGCTTTGCTGACATGAATTAACAAGCAGTTTCTTGGCCTCATAGTGGGCATAATAATTTTTCATGTTAAATAAAGCCTTTAATGATTCAGTGATGACATTAACCTTGAGAACCACAGATGGATTTGATTACTACATGGCATGTATGATGCTATGAGGTGCTAACTAAGTATTGTGACTTTGATGCCTATATATCATCCAACATGGCCATCACCAGGGAACTTAATTTATTACTGGTCTGTATGGAAAGAGCACATAAAGAATTTTTTATCTGAAACAACTTTGCTAGTTAGAATAAAACTTAATCACAATGCATCTTCGATGGTCCCCTTCAAAACAGATGCCCCTTAAGTCTGCACATTATGCAAATTGGCTACCAATGGGAAACATAGTTTAATATTGGAGTACTTTCAAAGATCTTCTTCTTTAGAACCATTTGGCCAATTGGAAATAAACTTTGGCACAACACTTAATTTTCTTTAAAATTGTGGCCTGCAGATCCATCCCTTATCCAAGATGGCAGGCAATAGGGAAAATAGTTTGATCATATAACATAAATGTTTGTTTACATAGTTTGAAAATGAGACCCTTTAACATAGAAGTTAATTTGAATTTATGTATTGACCATGGTCCAGGTGAACGATACAGGCTCTTGAGAGCCTCTTGTTTACCTAAATTTTCAAAATGTGACTTTTTTGTCATACTTTTCTCAGCAACCACATATCACAGCAACATGATATATAGTATGGAGCTTCAGTATTGGGTATTATACTGTGTCTCCCCTATTCAGCCATATTGAAATACCACTTCCTGTTTACTGACTAACCCCATTTCCATCTCTATGTCCTTCATCCTTCTCAGATTATTTGCATCTCATTTTTCTCTGTAACTTTGTTAATGTTTGTATTGTGTCCACACTTCTACTGTGTCCATACTTGTATTGTGTCCACACCTATATTGTGTCCACACACACTTAATTTTGCACTTACCATACTGATTCAGGGTTTAAACAAAGAGCGGGGGTATAACTGGCTGCTATTCGGCGTCAGCCCTTGTTTAATTTTAAGGTTTGAAAGCTTCGGTTTAAACGAATACCGATGCAAAATTGACGAAACAGGATCTAGAATAAAATGTCAGATGCAACACAAATGTAGTCAACATTGTAGCTTAAACGATTAATAAAAAAAAAATGAAAATAAAAACGCTACTCAAATATGCCCCCCTCCTGAAAAATTAATAAATGAACATTGAGGGTATTGTGGCATTGTGAAGTGTCGACATTTGCCATTTTCGATGCATTTTGGGCAAATTCTTGTTTTTACAAAGTACTCAAAATCTATTATTTATTTAAATTAGGTTTGTTTCTTTAGATTTTTCATGGGGTCGTATCATGCTGCTCTTTCCATAACATTTTAATATTTTTTTACTCTGAACGTAAAAAAAAAACTTGGCGCTCAGTAATCAGAATATTGAAACAGTTTTCGGTTTCTTAACTATAATGAGCCTAAAGGATATGAAATCTCAAATTAATTTTCGGATATTGTTTTTGTTTGCATTAGCTTTCTGTTGTATGCGACCGATTTTGCATAACTGTAATCTTCAAGCCACTGCTGCGTTTAAAGTGGGTCTCGATGGGTATAAGCGTAAATGACGTTTTTAAGTACGCAGGAAATGGAGTCGTGGCAAAACGACCACGTGAAAACGAACAAGTGGAGCATGAAGCGGGAACTACTGACATTATAGCTCGGGAAACGGTAAAAGGTTGCCTATCTCAGTGTCTTTGTAAAATATTTTCCCGCTGGGGAAATGGGAAAGCGAAGAAAAAAATGACGGAATTTCGGGATATCCGCTTTTACACATATTATGGTTTATGCTTTGATTTTGATTTCCACTGAAGTGACACAAGTTGTCGAAATGGCCATATGCAGAAACTAAAATTTACAGTAACATTGGTATTTGGTTGTTTATTGCAGTTTGTGGAATGCTGAAATGACCTTGAGATTAATTTGACTTCAAGGTTAAATGGAAGGGAAAACAAATTTAATTATTTTGACTTGTTTTACTTTGTATTTGTAGCAAGAAGATCAATTTATTCCAAAGTAAATTAGTGAAATATATTTCGGCCAGTACTGCAGAACAATACAAGCCTTTTAAATGTTTTAGCTGTTCATATTCAACGAAACGCAAGTTTGATTTAAAAAGACACCAACGGAAAGTCCACAGTGAAGGAAATGCTAGTAACAAGAAGGAAATTCCTAACTCAAGAGACTATCTTTGTAACCACTGTGGACGTAGTTATACTTATAAATGTGGGCTAACTTTACATCTAAATGATAAACACAGACTGCAGTTTAAGCACAAATGCAATGAATGCAACAAAGGGTTTAACCGATTGTCGGATTTTACTGAACATGTAAATAGACATAAAAATGTAAACCAGAAAAATGTCAGTTATGTGGTGAATCTTTTTTCTCAAAAAAGACTCTGGCGAGACACTCCAAGATGCACAAAAGGGCACTGTTACTAAAACACGGAACTGAAGGGAACGGAACGGAACGGGACGGAACGGAACAAGAAGGTGGAGAATTCATTTGCAACCCTTGTGGAATAAAATTTCAAAGAAAGGACATCCTTAAAGAACACATTGAAGTAGTACATGAAAAAATTAAGAAATTCATATGTCCATGTGGGAAAGGATTTTCATGGCGATCCAGTTTTTGGTACCATAAGAACGTATGCAAGGTTTTACAGTGAATTCAAAACACTTGGTTTATATGTGATTTTTTTTCTCGCCCGCGACGAAAAGTTGCGAAAGTGAGAGTTAGGAATAGCGTTTCCAGCGTCGACGGCAGCTGCGGCGGCGTCAACAATTGTAAACTATTGTGAATTAACAAGCTGATGTTAGTTGTAGGTCCATATTATTTGATGTGCAGTTGCATTAGTATGGGTACAACTCAAATTCCTTCCTTTGGTCCTGGCTCCTTTGTCACGCATGAACGATCACTTAAAGTTTTTAGCAAGCATTTTGTACAGCCTATACCAGTAGTGCTAGTCACTTGATATTTGCTATGCAGTTGCGTCTTGAAGATACCGATTGCATTCCCAGATGGTGGATTTCGCCTCTTAGTCACGCATGAGCGATCACTTTATGTTTTTAGCAAGCAGTTTGTACAGCCTATACCAGTAGACCTAGCTACTTGATATTTGACCTGCAGTTGCGTCTTGAGGAGTACATACTGATTTCATACCCAGATGGTGGCCCTGGCCCCAAGTCATGGATGAGTGATCACATCATTTTTTAAGGGAATCGTTAACACAGCAGTGGAATTTTATTTTTATGGCTGCTACAGTAGATCAATGTGCCAATTAAAACGATGCAAGGGCGGGCGAGACATATGCTGTGTCCACAGTTTTTTTTTGTAGTTGTTTATTTATAAGTCAAATTGAAGGCAATTATTATATTAAGTGTTATTATCTTTTCGCTATGCGAGCAGTGCATTTTCCTTTCATGTTAGTCTTTCCATTCGTGAACGCTTATCACCAATTACAAAGAACAAAATAACACACCATGAAAGTCCAATTTTCGTAGATTTCGTGGTTCAATAAAACCTCGAAATTAAGTTCCCAACGATATGCATTTTCCCCTAGAGTTAACCACAAATTTAAGTACCCACGAAATAGTGATATTTCTGGAAACCACGAAAATTGATGTCCATGACAAAAAAATACTTCTACATTAGTATCTTCCAACTAGGTAACTAGTTTACCTTAAAAGTCAGACAAATGTCCATTTCAAGTTCATAAATTGAAGTGAATGAAAGAAATGAGATTTTCATAAAAGTGTTCAGAATATATAGGACGTAAGTTTTCAGATAAAATCTTTTTTTGGGTCAGAAAGGCTAAAAAAGCAAGAAAAAAATAAAAGGTTCATTCTCCTGGTTTTTGAGGCACTTAAGTTAAATATTTGCCCGGAAATGTCAATTTTTTAGTTTTTTCATAGGATTTGTATAGAAATTTGTAAGTCTTCAAATTTTAGTGAGTAATGTTAGTTTCAGAGCTGTAAGGGGTCAAAGGGACCAAAATTGCAATTTTTAGAAATATGTGAAATCTTTATTTTACATCTGATTTTGAAAGGATTTTTTTTTCCTTTGGATTCCATTCATTTCAAGCATTCAGTAACATGTCATCAGAATTGACGTAGCTCATACCGTTTCCACGGTATAAGGGGTCATAGGGGCCAAAATTGCAATTATTGGATATATGTGACATTTTTGTTTTTCATCAGATTTTAATTGGATTTTTTTCTTTGGATTCCTCTCATTGTAAGCTTTTACTAATATGTCAGCGGATTTGGCGTAACTCTTACCGTTTCCGAGGTATAAGGGTCAAAGGGGTCAACATTCTAATTATAAGAAATATGTTAATCTTTTTTTTCATCAGATTTTGATGGGATTTTTTTCTTTGGATTATTCTCTTTGGTTTTTAATTGTGTCCATCTAATTACTGTGTCCAGCTTTTTAATGTGTCCACATTCGCTTTAAATTACTCTTGTTCAAATTTCAGTGGTCGGCATGCTGCGGTCATATCATGCTGGGCCCTTCGTAGCCCTTTGTAGCCCTTTATTTGCAAATAAGTCAAAAACTTCAAAAATCTGAGTGGAAGTAAAAATTATCAGCATAGCAAGATCTACCTATCGTGCAATTTTGAAGAAAATGCGAAAAACCCGTCTTGGAGTTATTGCACTTTTCTCGTAAAATTTTCAAAATATTTAGAGATTTTTTTTTCTTATTCGAATAACTATAAAAGATAAAAGTCAACTTTAAAGTGCAAATATGTTCAGCATACCTAGCTCTACCAGCCCGGATTTTTTTTTTCAAAAAAAATCTAAATACTATGTAGGAGTTATTACCCTTTATTTGTCAAATTTTCATTATTCTGTACAATTTTGCGTTATGTATCAAAAATGATTTGAGATAGAGGTTAAATTTTAATAGCAAAATCATTCAGCTTATCAGGAACTATAATTTTTACATATGGCCACTGGGGATAATAGTTTAACATAGGACTGTATGGGAAAATGTTGTAAATTGTTACTTATTGAAAATTTTTTCAACATCAATTGATATTAACTAGGCATGATAGAATGATGGTCATTAAACAAATATAGGATTCTGGTACCCATCAGAAATCCAAAATGGCCGCCACTGCAGATCTAAGTTCAACATGAAACCACTGAAGCAAATATAACCCAACTTTGTAGGAATGATGTACAGAAGTTGCAGTTTAAAAATTGCTTATTTCATTTCGATCTCTCAAAAAAACATGGCAGCCAACGCAGAGCAAAGTTTAACATTGGAGCTTATGAGAAATATCTTCTCTGAAACCATTCAAGCAATTTTTACTTAACTGTAATGGAAGGTCCTTTGCAAAGATTACTCATTTCAATCGGATCAGACAAAAACATGGGTGCCAATGGAGAACAAAGCTAAGCATTAGACTCCATTGGTTAAAAACACTATTTTTGGTCATGCACGACATAGAAGCAATTTATCAGGTGAGCGATACAGCCTCTATTTGATTAATTGTGAGGAACCTTTTGTGACACCTTTCGGACAAGTACTTTGTATATGACCTTGTGAAACATTTGTATCTAGTTGATTTGTTCTTTTATACCACCGTCTGATAGAATGTGGGGTATATTTCGTCCATATTGATCACCCCTCCGTCCGACTGCAAATTAATTGTTTTTCTCAGCTTATGTTTGTTAGAATTATTTCAAACTTGGTATTCAGCTTCTACATTCTAACTAGTAAGGACATTCTTATTGTCAATCCTAGTTAGATATGTTCTTCCTGTTTGACGAAATGTTGACTTACAAAATGACTTGAATGACTGTAGGAACTCTCTGTTTGACATAATGTTAACTAGATTTACAAAATACAGAAAAAAATAACATATTTCGCTGCTTCTACAACAGGAATTGATCTGAAGATCGGTCTGAAATGGAATAAAAAAGATAACAGGAAACACCTACAATGGCCGAAAAACACAGCCACATGCCAGAAAGTAAATAGGAACTGCAAAAGAAAAAACCCACAATAAAAATACAAAAGACAAACATAAACAACGATAGGAACTCGGGACAGCCGGACTTGGTACCGGCACTAGCAAAAGCCAGCGGTAGGGTTAAACCGGTTTATGGGTACCCAAACCTCCCCTTTCTCTGTCCCGTTTCCCTATAGTAGAATAAACATACGAATAAAACCCATACAGGTAGACTACTAACTCCATGACCACAATCTAGAAAGGAAAAATGGGGGAACAAAACTGAAGCCTCTATTTGATTAATTGTGAGGAACCTTTTGTGACACCTTTCGGACAAGTACTTTGTATATGACCTTGTGAAACATTTGTATCGAAATGTAGTGAAACATGAACTTCTTGTCATATGGGTCTAAGATTTTAAAGGAGGGGGGATGATTTAAAAATGGATATGTACTAGTAGCTTCCCAACGTTTTTGGTATAAGGATCTTCTTATTGTAGTTCCCGTCACATATTTATAATCCTGATTATTTTCTCTCTAACACAACACTATCACAAACAAATGTTGCTGAAAAATCAGTCAGAGCAAGTCCTAAATTTATACAAAAGTTATTGTGGAGGGGAAGTTTGGCGCGCCATTACACCGGTTTAACCCACCATTTCTTTGGAATGCCTGTACCAAGTTAGTACCATTGCAGTCGACAATTTGTCCTGTGGTTTCCACATGATTTGTCTTTATGTCTAATGCCGTTATGGACTTCGGCTCTTGACAACTCTGTTCTGTAATTTTGTTATTACTTACTTTTACTGATTATATGGTTTAGTTGCTCATAACTTTCTCATATTTTGGAATGGATCCATAAAGAAGAGATTTTAAATACAAATATTACAATGGACCATAACAATGGAACACCTTTTTGTATTGTTGTTCATCATGTCGAAATGCGCATATGCAGAAAGTAAATTCACAGTAACTTCGGTATTTAGTGTTTGTTACCACTGGGTCGATGCCACTGCTGGTTGACTGTCAGTCCCCGAGGGTATTCACCAGCCCAGTAGTCACTACTTCGGTGCTGACCCGAAAGCCGATTATTTTTGTAAATTTTGTTGAAAACTATAAGGAGTATCTCCCTCGTGCAAAGCTCTGTCTTTACCTGATTTTGGTTTTATATTTAGATCATATTGGTTATTTGTACTCTATAAATTTTTAAATATCATTGAAATAATTTAGATTTTATCTGCACTGAAGAGACATAAGTCGTCGAAATGCGCATATGCAGAAAGTAAATTCACAGTAACTTCGGTATTTAGTTGTTCATTTTAGCTCACCTGACCCGAAGGGTAAGTGTGAGCTATTGCAATCACTTGGCGTCCGTCGTCAGTCCGTCTTCCGTTATCTCTTCACATTTTCATCTCCTCTGAAACTACTGAAGTAAATTCAACCAAACTTTACAGGAATGATATATGGAAGGTGCTTTACAATTATTGCTCATTTCGTTCCGATCCGACAAAAAACATAGTCGCCATCGCGGAACTTAGGTTTAACATTGAACCCTATGGGAAAAAATAACATTTTCATCTTCTCTGAAACCACTGAAGCAAATTCAACCAAACTTTACATAAATGATGTTCCAATGGTCCTTAACAAAGATTGCTATTTCGTTCCGATCCGATAACAACATGCCTCCAGCACGGAACATAGTTTAACATTGGACCTATGGGAAAATCATATTTTCATTGATCTTCTGAAACCATTAAAGTAAATTCAACCAAATTTTACAGGAATGATGTACTAAAGGTCCTTAACAAAGATTGCTAATTTCGTTCTGATCGGATAAAAAACATTGCCGCCAGAACGGAATATAGTTTAACATTGAACCCTATGGGAAGATCACATTTTCATCTTCTCTTCGTAAACCAACGCAGCCAATTCAATCAAACTTTACAGGAATTATATGTAGAAGTACCTAAAAAACAAAGATTGTCCATTTCGCTCCGATTCAATGATCCTCTGATACAAATAACTAAATACCGAAGTTACTGTGAATTTACTTTCTGCATATGCGCATTTCGACAAATTATGTCTCATCAGTGCAGATAAAATCTAAATGTTTGGAAGACCATAGAATCAAAAATGTTTAGAAACTGACAGAGAACAAATAACCAAAGTGATCTAAATGTAAAGCCAAAATCTGCTAAGGACAGAGCTTTGCATGAGGGAGATACTCCTTAAATGAAAAAATACAAATGAAGCAAATTTAACCAAACCTTACAGGAATGATATATTAAAGGTATTTACCGAAAATTGTTAATGATGTTCCCATTTGAGAAAAAAAATGGCCATCAGCGCTGAACTTAGGTTAAACATTGGACCCTTTGGGAAAAATCACATTTTCATCTTCTCCTCTGTAACCGCTGAAGCAAATTTAAGCAAACTTTACAGAAATGATTTATGGAAGGTCCTATAAAGATTGCTCATTTCGTTACAATCCGATAGAAAACATGGTGTCCAGCAGGAACATAGTTTAACATTGGACCCTCTGGGGAAAATCACATTTTCATCTTCTCCCTTAACCCATTGAAACAAATTCAACCAAACTTTACACTAATGATGTACTTAAGGTACTTTACAAAAATTGCTCATTTCATTCAGATCCGATAAAAAACATGGCCGCCAGTGTAGAACATAGTTTAACATTTGAGCCTTGAATGAGAAACCATCCTTTTCATCATTTTGTTTGAAACTATTCAAGCAAATTTAACTAAATATAGAGAAGGTCCTTTGCAAAATGTACTCATTTCAATAGGATCAGAAAACAAACATTGGTGCTAACGGAGAACATAGCTAAACATTAGACCCATTGGTAGTAAATATCATTTTTATACGCCCGTCTAATGACGGACGTATTATGGTATACCGATTGTTCGTCCGTCCGTCTGTCTGTCCGTCCGTTTCATATGTCGCGCTCTAACTTGGCAACCATTTGGCTGTTTCACTTCAAACTTTGTGAAGGTATTTGGTATAATGGCCTCACGATCTGTATACTTTTTCGTGAAATTTCGATTTTTTTGCACGAGTTATGAGACTTTATTCGTCAATTTTAAGGCAATTTTTATTTGTCATGCTCTAATTTGGCAATTCTTTGGCCAATTCACTTCAGACTTTGTAGAGGTATTTGGAATGATGGCCTCACGATCTGTACACTTTTTCGTGAAATTTTGATTTTTGTTGCAAGTGTTATGGAACTTAATTCATCAATTTTTAGGCAATATTTTACATGTCTGGTTCTAACTTGACAATCATTTGGCCGATTCACTTCACACTTTGTAGAGGAATTGGGTATGATGGCCTCATGATCTGTATACTTTTTTTGTGAAATTTCTATTTTTCTTGCAAGAGTTGTGGGACTTTATTCGTTAGTTTTAAGGAATTTTTTTACGTGTCGTACTCTAACTTGACAAACATTCTGCCGATTCACTTCAAACTTTGTAGAGGTATTTGGTATGATGGCTTCACGATCTGTATACTTTTTCGTGAAATTTGAATTTTTCTTGCAAGAGTTATGGGACTTCATTCATCAATTTTAAGGCAATGTTTACATGTCGCGCTCTAACTTGACAACCCTTTGTTCAATTCTCTTCAAACTTTGTAGAGATATTTGGTATGATGGCCTCACGATCTGTATACTTTTTCGTGAAATTTGAATTTTTCTTGCAAGAGTTATGGCACTTTATTAATCGATTTTAAGGCATTTATTTTACATGTCACGCTCCAACTTGACAACCCTTTTGGCAATTCTCTTCAAACTTTGTAGAGGTATTTTTGATGATGGCTTCACGATCTGTATACTTTTTCGTGAAATTTGAATTTTTCTTGCAAGAGTTATGGGGTTTTATTCATCAATTTAAAGGCAATTTTTTACATGTCGCCCCTCTTACTTGACAACCCTTTGGGTAATTCTCTTCAAACTTTGTAGAGGTACAAAATGTATTTGGTATGATGGCCTCACGATCTGTATACTTTTTGGTGAAATTTGAATTCTTCTTTCAAGAGTTATGGCGCTTTATTCATCAGTTTTAACGCAATTTTTTTACATGTCACGTTCTAACTTGACAACCCTTTGGGCAATTCACTTCAAACTTTGTAGAGGTATTGGATATGATGGCCGCACGATCTGTATACTTTTTTGCGAAATTTTGATTTTTCTATAGAGTTATAGGACTTTATTCGTCAAATTTAAGTCAATTTAATACATTTGGCACTGTTACCGATAAGTACTTTAATGAGCTTACTTCAAACTTTGCAGATTGATTTCTTACAGAGATATGAAGCTTAATTTGGCAGATATAGGTGCTTCAATTTTGAGAACTCCTTACCTAAATCACTTTAAGGTTTGAAGGTGTGACGACGGTCGTATCATGCGACATTGCGCAGCTATTTATTGGACATGCATTGCATAGAAGCATTTTGTCAGTTGAGCGATACAGGTTCAGTCTCTGAGCCTCCAGTTCTTAATTATATTTGTACAGATATCTTTTTATAATTTGCATACGTGTAAAAATTATGAAAATTTTTTTAAGCCATCAAGCCTAAATTAATAACAAAAGCCTGAAATTACCGTAAAACGATGTCTTCCCTTTTCTGTCAGTCTGTCAATGAATGAACTTTCCTTGATTTCAAGTGAAGAAATCAGTTATGCAATGTATAAATAAAAGAAAGATAAAGATATTACATTGCAAGTTCTCAATATAAATCCTAAGACAATTTTAAACAACACAAAAAGAAATAGGAAACATACAGATGAAGAACATGGACCCGTAAAAAAACCACTGGTGATATAAGGTGCACCGGTAGAGTAAACACTTACTGCTTTTTATAAGTCACCCGCTGTGTCGAACATGTCAAATCCGGTAGTTAAAAAACGTCGTCATTATGCCATCAGCAGTTCAGACAAATTTTGCATTATAAAATGATTAGGACATAGAGGGTTGAGGTAAAGGTGGCATGGCTAACGAAGACCGAAGCAAAGCGAGAAGGGTGGGATCCTCCGAAGCACGACAATTCATATGCAATGCAGATAGGGAAAATATATTCGAACAGGAATGAACAGCTAGAAACTGGATAAACCAAAAATGTATTTTTATGCCCCCGGAGCTTTAGATCGGGGGCATATTGTTCTGTCTGTATGTCTGTCTGTCCGCAACTTTAACCTGGCTCATAACTTTTAAACCAGATGTGATAGGACCTTCATATTTGGTATGTGTATTGATCGTGTGAAGCTGAACACTATTATGCAAAATTCTCCATTTTCAGGACAAAGGTCAAGGTCACAGAGGTCAAAAGGTCAAAAATCTAGATTTTGCTCTACCTCGTTAATTTTAATTGTTAGAGACTTGATATTCTATATGTTAATAGGTCTAACAAAGCTTAATATAAATCCTCCCCAAAAATTTGGGTCAGGTCAAAGGTCAAGGTCACCGAGTGCAAATTTGAAAACTTTAACAAAAACTTTAACATTGCCTTTATCTTTTCAACCAGATGTGATATGACCTTCATATTTGGCCTGTATATTGGTCATATGAAACTAAACAACATCATGTAAATTTCACTAAGGTCAGGTCAAAAGGTCAAGGTCACAGAGGTCAAAAAGTCAAAATATAGGTTTTGCTATAGCTCGTTAATTACAATTGCTAGAGGCTTTATATTCCATATATGAATAGATCTAAGAAAGTTTAGTAAAAATTCACCCCCAAAAAAATTTCAGTCAGGTAAAACGTCATGGTCACTGTTGGGTCGTATCATGCTGCTCTTTCCATAAACTTTTGATATTTCTTACTCTGAACATAAAAAAACTTGGCACTCAGTATCAGAATTTTTAAAACAGTTTTCCGTTTCATACCTAGATTACCAGATTCTTTATTTCTCGTAAACTATTACAGTTACACACACACACACACGCACAAATATTTACAGTATATACAAAGTCTAATAAATAAGGGGTTAACAGGAGTCAAGATATTTTAACGAAACGGCAAAGATTTTAAAGTTCAATTTCAGAGGTTGACGTCATTAAAAATTTGAATTTGATAATATTTGGTCTACTTTGAAAGCTTTTCTTTGTTTTTTTTCTTTATTTTTTTTTTCGTTGATTTTCAACATATTTACATTGAAGCAAATAATGAAATTCATCTCCAATTTCTTGATCGTCGCATAACATGCAAATTCTGTATTCTCGAGGGATATTATTCTATCTACCGTATTCAATAGGTAATTTATGATTTGTCGTTCTAAATTTGCTTAACAATAGTATATCTTTGTCATTTAAAATGGAACAAGAATATGTGTCTAACGGACACAATGCCCCGCCGTAAAACTCTTTTGAAGAATGGTATATTTCGTGACCAGTAAAGCATGAAGTTGCTTGCATGGAAATATTCTTATTATGATTTTAGTATGCTTATACCCTAATAATTATTCAACAAAATTCAATTATAATAGTATACATCCTTCACAGAAAAGAAACTTAAACCTATGGTTAAACCTTAAACTATCCCTCTTTTTCCATGACCAGTGAAGCATGAAGTTTACATCTGTAAATATTTATAATGTTTTTTTTATTTATTTATATCCTAATGAGTATCTATATAAAGTGTAATGATAATAGCATACATCCTTCACAGAGAAAAAACTTCAAACTGAGGTTAAACCTCATACTTCACCCCTTTTTTCCATGATCACTGAAGCATGAAGTTGGTTGCATGGATAAATTTTTATTATGATTTTTGCTTAATTAGATGCTAATGTGTATTTATGTAAAGTTAAATGATAATAGCATACATCCTTCACAGAAAAAAAACTTCAACCTGTGGGTAAACCTCACAATATCATGCTTTTTCCCGTGATCAGTGAAGCATGAAGTTGATTGCATGGGTAAAATTTTATTATGATTTTTGTTTTAAAAGATGCTAATGTGTATTAATGTAAAGTTTAATGATAATAGCATACATCCTTCACAGAAAAAAAAAAACTTCAACCTCTAGGTAAACCTCATAATATCACTTTTTCCCCGTGATAAGTGAAGCATGAAGTTGGTTATATGGGTAAAATTGTTTAATTAGATGCTAATGTGTATTTATATAAAGTTTAATGATAATAGCATACATCCTTCATAGAAAAATAAACTTCAACCTGTGCGTAGACCTCATACTATCACACTTTTTTCCCGTGATCAGTGAAGCATGAAGTTGGTTGCATGGGTAAAATTTTATTACTATTTTTGTTTCATTAGACGCTAATGTGTATTTATATAAAGTTTCATGATAATAGCATACACCCTTCCCAGAAAAAAAAAAAAACTTAAACCTGTAGGTAAACCTAGCTTGGGACGGACGAACGGACAACTCGAACACTATATGCCCCCTACTATCGTAGGCGGTGCATAATAATACGTTTCAAATTCCAAATTTGTTTTATATATTCTATAATTTAACCCTTTGGGCGAGTCATAAGCGGTAGAGTGCCAAATTTGAATATATTGATAAGTCAAGTATAATGAGCCTAAAGGATCCGAAATCTCAAATTAATTTTGGATTTTGTCTTTGCTTGCATTAGCTTCTTTTGTATGCAACCGATTTTGCATAATTCTAAATCTCCAAGCCCTCTGCTGCAATAAAATGGCAAAGACCGCACTAAACAACGTACCTAACTGAATTTAAATGGGTTTGTATCTTGGGATTTGTCTTTACTCACGTTATTTTATGGTCCTCTTACTGCTTCTGTCACGTTTTTTATGAATTCTTCATTTGACTTAAATGAAACCTGTGTGAATAATGATTATTCCGGCTGGAAAAAAATGTGCTATAATAAAAGTTTGATACATATGACCTTAGTTTTTGTCCTACGGATCAAATTTTGTAATTTGTAAATAAAATTATTGCAGTGGTCATCACTTTTCTTTTTAATACGTGTTTAAAATATTTAATATTTATATTTTTCTCTTTATAGGATTCACCAACCCAGTAGTCAGTACTTCGGTGCTGATTAGAGATCCGATTATATTTGGAAATTTGCAATATCAAAATTTTAATTTTTTTTTTGTTTCAAACTTATGAGTATCTCCCTCGTTCATAGCAATTTCCCTGTCTAAGTTCTATTGTCCATTTAGATCCTATTGGTTATTTGTTCTCTATAAGCCTTTAAACAAATTATGGATTATGTTTTGATTTTGATTCGCACTGAAGTAACACAAGTGGTCTAAGATTTACGTCGGTATTTAGTTGTTAATTGCAGGTTGTGGAATGCTGAAATGACCTTGAGATTAACTGGTCAAGGTCAAATGGAAGGGGAAACAAATTTAATTATTTTTGACTTGTTTCACTTTGTAATTGTAGCAAGAAGATCAATTTATTCCAAGATAAATTATTGAAATATATTTCGGCCGATAGCTTAGAACAAGAAAAGCCTTTTAAATGTTTGAGCTGTTCGTATTCAACTAAACGCAAGTTTGATTTAAAAAGACACCATAGGCAAGTCCACAATGTCAATGAAGGAAATGCTAGTACCATAATGGAAATTACTGACTCACATGTCTATCTCTGTAACCACTGTGGACGTAGCTATACTTCTAAATGTGGACTAAATTTACATCTGAATGATAAACACAGGCTGCAGTTTAAGTACAAATGTAATGAATGCACGAAAGGGTTTAACCGATTGTGGGATTTTAATGAACATGTAAATAGACATAAAAATGTAAAACCAGAAAAGTGTCAGTTATGTGGTGAATCTTTTTATGCCAAAAAGACTCTCGGAAGACACTTGAGGATGCACAAAAGGGGGCTGTTACCAAAACATCGAACTGAAGGGAACGGAACGGAACGGGACGGAACAGAACAAAAAAATGGAGAATTATTTTGCAACACATGTGGTCTAAGGTTTCTGAGAAAAGACAACCTTAAAGAACACATTGAAGTAGTACATGAACAAAATAAGAAATTCGTTTGTCCATGTGGCAAGGGATATTCATGGCGATCCAGTTTTTGGTACCATAAGAGTGTATGCAAGGCTTTTCAGTGAATTAAATACACTAATTTCTTTATATGTGATTTGTGTTTCATGTTGATTTATAAGTCAAATTGAATGCAAATATTACATAAAATGTTATAAGATTATGTTTTTTGGTGTGAGAAATGTATTTTCCTCCAATGTTTAGTCTTTCCATTCCTGAAGACTTTTCGCCAATTACAATGAACAAAATAACATACTATCTTCCAACTAGGTAACTTGTTAACTACAAAACTCGGACAAAGGTCGCTTTTAGGTTCATAAATGTAAGTGAGTGAAAGTAATGAGAATTTCATAAAATTATTCTGAATATATATATGACGTAATGAAAGGTTAAAAAAGCAAGAAAAAATAATAGGTGTATGCTCCTGTATTGAGGCTATTTAATTAAAACAAATGGTGGGAAATGTATATTTTCTATGTTTTTCAACCCACTCACAGTGTGACGGGTGCTGTTAATAGAGCAGGACATGCTTACCCTTCCGGAGCACCTGATGTCACTCTCAGTTCCACTGGAGCTCACACTGTGAGTGCCTTTGTTTTGAATGTTGTGATTTCTATTTCTGTGTTTTGTATCTGTCTAACGTCATTTTTTGTGTCTAACGTCATTGTTTTCTATGTTCTCGTTTTGGCCATGCCTTTGGACTTCGATTTTTAGCTCACTGGGACGAATGTCCGGAGAGCTATTGTCATACCCCCGGCGTCGGCGTCGTCAGCAAAAACTGTAACCTTGCTTGTGGAATGGAGACCTTAAGTGCTAGGATGTTGATATTTGGTATGTTACTTCCTTGTGATGAGAGCTTTCTTGTGGTACCATATTTGTAGACATTTTGACCTTGACCTTGCCCTGAGAACAATTTTTAGAAAAACTTTAACCTTGCCTCTAGAAGGTAGGCTTTTATTGGTAGTTTGTTCATATTTGGTATGTAACTTCCTTATGATGAGAGCTTTCTAGTGCTACCATATTTGTAGACATTTTGACCTTGACCTTGCTCTGAGGGCAATTTTTGAAAAACTTTAACCTTGTCTCTAGAAGGTAGACTTTTAGTGGTAGGGTGTTTATATTTGGTATGTAACTTACTTATGATGAGTGCTTTCTGATGGTATCATATTTGTAGACACTTTGACCTTGACCTTGCCTTGAGTGCTATTTTTTATAAACTTTAACCTTACTTCTAGAATTAAGTTGTTTAATGGTAGGGTGTTCATAATTGGTACGTAATCCATTTGATTAGAGCTTTTTGATGGTACCATATTTGTAGACATTTTGACCTTGACCTTACCTTAAGGGCTATTTTTTTTAGAAACTTTAATCTTGCTTCTAGAATTAAGTTGTTTAGTGGTCTGGTGTTTATATTTGGTATGTGACTTTTTTGTGATGAGAGTTTTCTGATGGTACCTTTCACATTTTTGTGCATTGAGGTCACTCTAATCCCCGGCGAGCTATGTTTTCCTCTGACAACTTTGTTGTAAATTTCACTCATTTGGTCCTTCGATATTCTACTGCCGTTGTTTCAAAGGTTTTGTGTAGAATTTTGCAAGTCTTGAAATTTTAGTGAGTAATGTCAGTTGCTTGAAATTTTGCCCAAAATTCCTTAATGGTAAATGTTTTTAGAATATAACGTGAAGACTTGGTGTTCATGAGCAAAGAAAACAAAGATTTACTCGTATCCGACCAAAAGTCAAAATCAACTATGGCAGCTAAATCTTTAGTGCCTCAGACTTAATTTGGACACGAATTCTCATAAAGTCTTCAAAATGATTTGACAACAAAACTCTGTAGGGGTTTAATTTTAAATTCAGAGATGAATATGGAATGCTCCTTGCTACTCGGAAAAGTTTTGCAAAGAACTTGATGGGATTCCAACTCGAGCATCATTACTATCTTTTGATAGTGCCATAAAAAGATACAAACAAATATGAATTGACATTATCTTCATGGCATTTATGAGACAAAATCTTTGATCCGTTCTGACGAAACATAAGCTCCTTACATCGGCTTGTTTTTGATTTATACTAGATTTACCTTAAAGTAATTAGGAACCGAACCATCAGTCTAAAACGAATAATTCAGAAACAAAGGCAACATCGGAAAGACAAAGGAACAAAGACAGAACAATTTTTAACTCCTCCAAGAAAACAAACGAGGAAATTTGAGCTGTTGTCATCACTAGGCATCTTTAGTTGTCGATTTATAGCTTTTTTTGTATCAATTATTACATTCATTGACATTAGTGTAGCAATTTCAAGAATGATGTATGCAAGGTTCTGAAATCGGCTCATACCATTTAAATCTGCTTTCAAAACATGGCCAGAAATCTAAATAATGTTATTTTTTTACGACTGCAAAAATTTTGCGGTCGTATTATGGTATGGCGCAGTCGTCGGCGTCGGCGTCTGTGGCAAGCATAACTTTGTTTCTAGTTGACGGATCATCATCAAATTCCAGTATGTGGTTTCTTGGCATAAGGGCAATCTCGGGTTTTAATTTCTGGTTTGTGGCCCCACCCGTTTCAGGAAAAGGGCCAAAAAGGGGGTAAAATTGGGTATTTTTGTGTCTGTGGACAGCATAACTTTGGTGCTAGTGAACGGATCATTTCCAAATTTTAGCATGATGTTTCTTGGCACATGCTTTAGCCCAGGCTATAATTTTATGTTCCGGGCCCCGCCCGTTTTAGAAAAAGGGGCCAAAAGGGGTTAAATTGGTTGTTTTTACATATTTTACTGTAGAATCTTTATTATTTATTTGATTTTGATGGGGTTTCTTCAAGTAACTCCTAAGAAAATTTCCAATCTGGTGTATGCCAACGGATTTCACGTCGCATGTACCGTTCACGAGATAAATGGGGCCCAAAGGGGCGAATTTCAAAATTTTCATTTTTTTATTTTTAGTCCGATTTTGATGCAATTTTTTCCAACGGATTCCTTATGAAAAATTATCACAGCGCTTTACTATTAAATTTTCAGTAACTTGTTACCTTACCCAGCTATGAGGGTCCAAAGGGGGCCAAAATCTTAAATTTACAGATAACCTAAAATTTTTATTTTTCATCGGATTTCGATGGGATTTTTTTCTTTGGATTCCTCTTGATGTAAGCTTTCAGTAGCATGAAACGGATTTGGCATAGTTCTTTCCGTTTCCGAGCTATAAGGGTTCACAGGGCCAAAACTGCAAATTTGCAGATTACCTAAAATTTTTATTTTTCATCGCATTTCGATTGGATTTTTTTCTTTGGATTCCTCTTGATATAAGCTTTCAGTGGTATGTCAACGGATTTGGCGTAGGTCTTACTGTTTCCTAGCTATAAGGAGTCTAAGGGGCCAAAATTGCATTTTTTTCAAAATAATATGCAATTTTATTTTTGATCAGATTTTGATGGAATTTTTTTCTTTTGA